>CM021102.1:466980434-467060559 GCA_007115665.2 Sequoiadendron giganteum | reverse complement strand
CCCTCCACATCAAAATCTTCAACATTTATCACAGTGTGTGCAACCATTGGTCATGGTTCCCTTTCATTTCACAACAATTCCACATACCTCCATCTCCTCACCCTTCACTCACTATCCTATATATCTCCCCATCACCTTCCTATGGTCCATGCTTTTGGATAAGCCTCCTATTCATCTCCCCTACATAATCCACTATTTCCCTACATAATCCACTATTTCCCTCCATAATCCACATCATAATTCATCATCTACCTACTCCATCTCCCTTTTATGTCATCCCTTACCAACATCTATGAGCATAATGACATTTGACATGGGCCATGCGATGACATCCATCTCTAGTGGGACTATCACCTTTCATGGAACTAGACACTTGAGTCTTTCCTATCCATATTTCCCTTCTCTTATCCAAAAGTCAAAAAAGTCAAAAAAAAAGAGTCAAAAATAGGAAAATCAAAAAAGAAGAAAAAAATAATAAATAAATAATAAAAAATAAAAATAAATAAAGAGAAATCCCTTCGTCCAATGGTGAAAACCTGGTAAACAAACGTCTTAGATAAGTACCAAGATGAAAACCTGGCAAACAGGCGTCATGTGTAGGTTGATCTTCTATGTCACTTACACTTGGGGGCACTTTGTCTCATCCACACTATCTATCATATCATGTCACTTCTTATCATATCATTTCCATCCTACCTACCATCTTTAGCCATTATACATACCTATCATATTGATTCCACTCATCCACCCTTCTCATTTTGATCTTGATGAAGACATATGGGGCAAAATGTTGAAACGGACTTTGGATATCTTTTGATATACCTCATCCTTCCAAACAAGCCTATCATTATCCTAGTTTCATAAGCTTTGTCATGAAAAATCCTGAAGTATTGTACCTAGAATGGGGCATGTTATTCCTATGCGACATAGTCTTTGGAGATCACATCCTTGCTCTCTTATGATGCATACATCCATTCCATTCACTATGACCTATATTTTTTATCATCCATCTATCATGAGCCTTCTACCCCTTATCTTATCACCCGCCCTTTTATCCATCAATCTCATCTATCTCCTTGCACCTAGACTTTATTTCCCCTTGTCATTGGTATCTAGCACAAAGGCTACCCAAATTGTCATCCATTTACATCTCAAAACATTTCAAAAAAGTCCTAAAAAGAATACAAAAAAATTGAAAAAAAAGGTCCTAAAAAAATCCAAAACATTTCTAAAAAAAAAAATTCAAACATTTCAAAAATCCAAAAAATCAAAAAACATTTCAAAAATCCAAAAATCAAACATTTCAAAATCCAAAAAAATCAAAACATTTCAAAATCCAAAAAAATCAAAACATTTCTAAAAATCCAAAAAGAATTCAAAATATTTCTAAAAAAATAAAAATCAAAACACTTCAAAAATCCAAAAAAAATCAAAATATCCCCAAAAAATACAAAAAAATTGAAAAAGGGTCCTGAAAAAAAGACAACAAAAATCCAAGCAATAAAATCAAACCCAGTCACTTCTTCCAATCAATTCAACGCATCAGTTCAACTTCTTCAAATCAATCCTTCAAATCAATTTCTTCATCAAATTATCTAATCACATCACTTCTTCTAATAAAATCCATTCTTCTAATCAATCACATCACTTCTTCTAATCAAACCCATTCTTCTAATCAATCCAATCATTTCATCAAATCAAATCATTTCTCCATCAATCCAATCAATCAAAATCATTCCTCAATTTAATTCATCAATCATCATCCAAATCTTCAAATCAATCATCTTCAAACATTCCAAGAAATAATCCAACTACAAATCAATCCTTAATCCATACCAACCAAGCTAATCAATCTTGCCAAATTATCCAATCACATCCTTTGGTCTTGATCCTAATCTTGTTGTAAACCCAATCAATTAATAAATAAATCAATCAATGAATCAATCATCCTTGTGTTGATCTAGGGATATATTGTTCCCCACAATCACAACACTTTCATCATCATCAATCAATCAATTAATCATTGGTTTATAGCTTGATAGGGGCAATACCTTGTTTGTTTTTGTATCATTTGTGCATGCTTGCTTGCTTGTGTGTGTTATCATTTCAATTTGCATTTGCATCAAATCCGAATTACTCTCAGCTAATATTCATATCTTGTATCTAGACAAGGTTGTATTGTGTTGGGGCACGAGACACATCATCACCTTGATCCTTATACCTCAGTGCATAACGTCTAGTGCTACATCAAACATATGATTGCTCACTTTATTACAGCATAGCGTGTCATTATTTTTTTCATCTACTTCTTATCTTGTATCATTCATTTTATCCATCCTTTATCGTTTCATTCATTCCTTTCGAGAGTATACCCATGTTTGTCCAACCCACCTATCCTCTCGAGGGGGCATCATTATTATCATATCCTATATCATCATCCCATTTCTTCATATCTTTTGCATCATCATATTCTTTTATCATCCCTTTCCTTCATTCATCTTACTCCTCACTTCCTCAAGTGGTTGGGGCGTCATCTTTTTTTCATCTATCCATACCTTAGCTTCTTTGAAATGATGTTACTCGACATAAATCTCACCATCTCGAACATCATCTCAAAGAGGGGCAAAATGTAGACACCCAAAAATTTCCATGTAATAATATTACCTAGTCGATACATGACCTTGTAAGACATCTTGCAATATTTTACCCTAGGTCATTACATTATCCCACTTAATCACCTTCTCAATTAATTAAATAAATCTCATTTATTTCATTAATTCCCCTTCACATGTCTCAAAATAATTCAAATTAAGTATTTGAATTAATCCCTCACTTATTACCACATTGGAACACGTGTCACATGACTACAACTCTTCACATGCACACATAATTTAAATAATTTTATTATTTAAATTAGGAGATTCCCACTCACATCCTATTTTTAGCCCCATTCATTTGTGCGTCATAGGCATCTTTTCCTCCAAAATAAATAAAATAATCTCACTTATTTCCTCACATCCTAATTTTAGCCTCATGTCATAACCCACTTAATGTGCATCATAAGCACTAAAATAAACTTTTAATCCTAGCCATACATATCATAAATTTGACTTTTAATCTTGGCCATCGAATCAAATCAGCCTTCTCCTATACATCAAGCATTTCACAGGCCATTTGGGAGGGATCTTCTTCTAGCATCCTTACTCTGCCAAAATTTATTTCAATCTTCTTATCTATCTATCTATTTTTCTTCTATCATCTCCATCTTATCCTTATGTTGCGAAAATGAGTAATCAACATATCAAAATAATTAAACCTTCAAAATCTTGCATTCTCATGCAGGTGGAGAAGAGCAATGGAGATAAATCAAATCTAGCTTGGAAATCGGTTTGCATTCGCTTGTTATTTTGATTTTCATGCTTGCTTGTACTCTATTATACTAGTTAGTGTTTGATATCTTATTGTTTTAGTTTTATATCTTATTTTCCCTAACTACAGAAGTAATTATTTAATTGTAGTAGAAAGTGATAATAATTAAATAAATAAGATTTATTTAACTATAGAAGAGAAAAGACATTAGTGACGTAATTAAATAAATAAAATTTATTTAATTAATCAAGAGAAGAAAATATAAAGCTAGAAATGAATTTATCAAATAATTAAAATTATTTAATTAATAAAAGACTTATGACATTAGAAAATAATTAAATACTCAAAATTATTTAATTATCAATAATGAAGAATTAGAGTTCGTCGACCTAGGAAAATTTTTAGTGTCTACAATAAGTACCACATTATGGTACATGTCATCATAATTTTCTATTTTTCTATCCAAAAAAGTAGTTTATTATCTTCTACACTTCATCACCAACCTACTACTTTAGAATTAAAATCTAAGACTTCATTCTTATGCCTTCTCTTGTCATTTCAATATTCCATTTCTATGGCACAAAGTTTTTATTTATTTAAAACCAAATGGTAGTATGTAATCTAGGAAATTAGTATAGCTTAGGAAATATACATCACACTAAGGACCAAATTGTCTTTCTTACTTTCTTAAAATAAGGTTAAAATATACTTTACTTTACACATAGGAAAATACTAAATGAAGTTCAAAAATATTATCTATATTTTGGTGAGTTTAGCTCTTCATCATACCTTCTCTTTCATTTAAATATATAAATAATAAAGAATAACGTGTTTTTTATTAAAACACATAAAAAACCCTACTCATTGTAACCTTAAAAAACAAAAATAAAAAACATTTCTTCTTATTTCTTAAAATTGTTCTAGTCTTTTTGCATCCTAGTTGTGCATGTCCCTCTATCATGATCCTTATTTTTTTCTCATTATAGCTCTATCCCACTCTCTTGGAACACCTATCTAAGGTCTATTGGAGTACCTATCTAAACCCAACAATACTCTCAACCTTGAGGATATTCTTGTGTCCACCACTTCTCTTGATGGTCACTTTGATCATGAGGTTTGGCTTGCCCAAATGGAATCCAAAAAATGGAAAAAACTAGCCAACCACTTATAAATCCTTAGAGATGAGGTGATATCTCTAAATGATAGCATTGGTCCTTTTTCTTTGGTTGATTCCACCCACACCATGGTTTTTTCTCATCTTGGTGGGTTGTGTTGGCACACAATTATAACTAGTTCAATTTATCACCATGGGTAGAGTTATCACATATTTAACAGCTAGCTAGCACATTATTTTGTAAACATGCACTTGTTAGATACAATAGGATTCATGTAATGTATTTATCAAAATATATATTTTGGGATTCATGCAAGTCTTGGATTATGAATGTATCTATTGAAAGGAAATTTTCAACAATCTATGACTATTTCCACATATCCTAAATAGAGAAAATCATGTAAACAAGTACTTAGTGTTAAGAAATAATGCATAATAAACCATATTCTTAATCTATTTCTTACATAACCCCATGATATAAAAGCATGCATGCAAGTAACCATAATGCATAGATCAAATAGAGAAGCCACAAGATAACGCAAGATATACCCTAGGAAAACCCTCAAGAGGGAAAAACATAGCCTCCAAAAGCATCCATACTCCATCTATTATTCAACAAATAAACAGTGCATACACTTACAAGAGTTATCATGAATACTTCTTGAAAGGTGGAAAATTGTTGGCCTTTTCTAGGGTTTAGAACCTAGAATGACAATCTTCACTAACTTTCACTCAAGAACAAACCCTTGAGATCTCAATGTAAAAGAGAAAGAGATCTTGCAAGAGGGTTGTTCTAGGGGCTAAATATGATCTAATAAGGGGTTCACCACCAAGTTTATCCTTGGAAAATATAATGAAATGAAAGATGAAATACAAAACCCTAATTGAATGAAAAATAACACTAAATGACCTATAAAAGTGAATGAAACAACACAGAAAACTACAAAACAGAATGTGTGCACCTGGAAATCTAGAGATGGTTGGATGGAGATTTGGAACACTAGAAAATATGACTTCAAGGCTAACTAGGACTCATTCACCAAGCTAGGCGAATCAGACCAGATTCTAGAAAATTGTGAGAACGGGAATCTACCAAATGGGTATTTGAATCTACAAAAACCTAAAAAATTGATTGGAACTGGGACTCATTCGCTAGAAGTGGTGAATCAGACTAGTTGGGATTTTTTGAAGTTTCACGGTCTAAATCTAATCTTCCTGGTCTACACAATCTACTTTTGCAATTTTCTAGATCTGAATCTCTGATTTGCAACTTATAGGTCTTCTCCAAGGTTCTCTAAGACTTGTTGACAACTTTGACAATTTTGAGCTCTTGACAACTTTTCTTCAATCTTGCTCCTTAGGGAATCTACAACAAAGGAGAGGGAAAAATTTTATTGAGTTAGTGGATAGGGGTTTGCCTTGGTCAAACCCCTTGTTGGTAATTAAACCTTGAAATGTAATCAAATATTAATGGATAATAATGAATGAACAAATGATAGTGTTGCAACTCACCAAACCCTAGCAATAAAGTGTTGTAAAAATGCTTGAGATGACTCCAATGGATGTAGATCTTGATCCTTGCTTGCATGAGATAGATCTTGAATTGAACACTTGCTTGGATCATGAAATCCTACATCACAATTGTTAGCTCAAAACCAAATATGATGCATATAATCTTTGACATGATGCTTGATGCTTAAATGTTGCTCTAGAATGTTCGATAATCTGCCCTTGAATGCTCTTGAATGCTCTTGTGAACTCAATTTTCTATAAGGATCACTTGATTTCTTGTTAGGATTGCTTAGGATGAAAATGAGTGAAAGAACCTTATATTTATACTAAATTATGCAAGAATTCTCAAAATTACAACACTACAAGCCAACACTAGATCTAGGAGAATAAAATCCTGCCAAGAATTTGAATCAATTTTGATTTTGGGCCACATGGGACTCATTCGCCCAAGGTGGCAAATGAGTCCTACCAGGCTTAATTTTTGTGATCAATTTTAAAAATGCTTAAAAATGCATAAAATTAGGTTTGGGGCCAAAAGATTCAGGTGGGACTCATTCACCCAAGGTGGCGAATGAGTCCCAGATCACTAAATCTGGGCCATTCAAACCTGAAACACTTGAATTATGAATGGCTAATGATTGGGGTCAAGATTATCCTAAAAAAGATGCAATAAATGAGGCTTGTGGATGCAAAATAGGGCCAATTAAAGCATAAGAAAGCCCAATTATTAATGACAAGCCTAGAGAAGTGTGACAGTTTGTTACAACACTTTACAACACCCCAAATAAGGCAAGATTAAGGTTTAGAAAGAGATTTATTAGATTCATTTAATTAATAAAACCTTAGAAAAGTGTGAGAGTGAGTTATAACACTTCACAACACTTTAGCAAGGTACCATTTAAATCCTCTAGTTCACAAGAGCCCACGACCTAATGTGAATGTGTCAACCACAATACAACACTAAATCAAGGCAACATTAAGCCTAATTCAACAAGGAGAGACCAAACAAGTGTGAAAAATGGATGCTTTATGGTTTTGGACATAGAACACCACTTTTCTCCAACTAGAATTCAAGGATGCCTTAGATATCTCAATCCAAGAGTGGAATAAAGGTAAGAGATATGCTAAGGGGTTGTCCTAGGGTCTAATTAATGACTACTGAGGGGTTCACCACCAAGTTAAGACTTGGAAAAAACAATGAAATGCAAAACTCTAATATGATGCAAACTTGAATTAAATGACTTAGAAATGCATATAAAATAGAATAACAAAGTGTAAGATGAAATGTGTGCACCTGGAAACTTGAAGATGAATGGAAGGAGTCCTGAAATGCTGGAAATTCTAACCTTTTGACCTAGTGGGACTCATTCGCCATTCTGGGCGAATCAGTCCCAGTTCTGGATTTTTGCATAGGAGTAGGTTTTAGACAAAAGGGTATCTGAATCTGCAAAAAAATATGAAAAACACCTACAATGGGACTCATTCTCCACTTGTGTGAAAACAAGTGTGAAAATCTTCTGACGATATTTTTTGACTCTACACTTCTGAAACATCAAGCCTCTCCAATGCATCCTCTATGTGTCTAAGCATGAATCTACACATCCCACACCATGCTTCACATATGTACTCCTCAAAAAGACTCAATAATGATAGCCCAATCACCTAAAAAACCTTAACCACTAAACATGTACTTGCTTTTATAGACTCAATCTCACACAAATAAAACCAAGTGGTAAGATATAACCATGTAACACAAAACCATGCGAATTCAAAAACATTGACCCCTCATTTAATATTGAGTACTAAGTTTTCACGTTATTAAATATTTCTTCAATATTAAACTATTATCTCATACCTCTCACATATTAAATAATAATCCAATGTTACAATACAACATACAAGTGGTCCCCAAATAATTACCTAGTGTGATTAACCACACCTCCTAGGTGCATCACAACTAAATAACTATTTAATTATAATATTATAATATAATTATGTCGATAGGTGTTTACAATGAAAGTTGTTTTCTTGTGAATATGTGTATATAAAAAAAGTTGCATTGAGTTTCATGTGTCTGTTGGTAACTGATAGAAATCTGTAGATATGCTACCATCGTGTAGTTGTTATTTTTTTGTTTTTAGAAATTTCCTTAATGATGTTGATCGTATTGTAATCTGAAGGAATGCAAACATTGTTTGTGCTAGGAATATAGAATGGCTCTAATTATTCTAGAATCTACATAAAAAGCAGTTTTTGTCCATTTAAAGGAGGTTGATATGTGAATCAAAGAAGTTAGAAACAATGTTTCATTTGGTTCCTTATCATAGGAACTTGGTTAGTTAGGAGGTGCATTTATTCTAGGTAGGTGCAAAGATTAGGAAATCTGATTGGGGCTAAGCACTAAGTAATTGGATATTATTTGAGCATCCTAATTTTATTTTGTTTTATGCATCAAACTTGAAGCTAAAGATTCTTGACTTGTTGATTTGAAGTTTTATAAACTACTTAAGAAGGAAAGGGGTATATTATCGAGTGAGATCATTATTTATTGGTCAAGTGCATAGTCAAAGTACTATGGATTATATTAGAGAGGATGGAAACCTCACAATTGTAAATCCCACAAAGCAAGGAAAGGATGCACGTAGAATATTTGCTTTGAAAAAGTATTTAAATCAGCTCTGACTCAACGTTAGATCCCTTTTTGAATTTTTGAAATAGTTTTGGTTACTTAATTTTGAAATATTAAGTTATAATTGATATTGAATTGCAAAGCAAGTGTTTGTTGATACTCGACCATTCATTAGATCTATTCTATATGGTTACAACGTTTACATTTTTGCACATGGACAAACAGGTTCTAGAAAGACATACACAATGGTAATCCCACTTAGGAAGTCAACATCATCCTCAAGTTGTATGTCGTTCTCAATTTGGTTGTATCTTTTTTTTAAGACCTAAGAATTTAAGAATTTTCTTTAATAATTTAAGTTTTGTTCATTCACTTTTTTGCAAGTTGGGTTCTCTACAATGAATAAAACTCGGTTTATTTGCAATGCATGGCTAATTTGTGTCAAATTTGTTCTCAACTCAATGACTATCATGAATATATAGTCTTGTTGCTTTAAATTTGTCTAAATTTAGATAGTATTTTATGTAAAAATGGAGTTTGAAGCAAAGCATGGATGTCTAATCAAACCATCATACCAATTTGGAAATTATCCTAGTTGTGCTATGCTAAAAATTTAAGGTTTCTATCCCATTTCTAGCTTTTGATATCCCACGTCCTATGACATGTGTAGAGACAACTTTAACAAACCACTCCATTACAAAATTTGATAAACTTTTATTCTTTACTCCATATTTTGTTGTAGGTCCATACTATAGCTAGCACATTATTTATATGAGATATTTTGTCAAAAAAATTGCATGCCTATGTTGTAGTTGCACATTACATGTGGAATTTTTTCAAACAGTTAATGTGTCTCCAAATTCTTTGTTTTCAAGAATGTAATGTTTTTGAAATATGATAAAATGTTCTTTTAGCATGTCAACATTATAACATATAAAATTATTTTGGAATTAGAATAGTGATATTGAAATTATAAAGTTATGTTGACATTTTATTAGTCAATAATTAAAAATATATTTTTTAATATTTACAAACATGATTTACATTCATTTTAATTATAACTCTTAAATCTAACTAAGGAATAGAATATTATTAGTACTTGTCATGAGGCATAGTACTATTGCAATCAGTTCTTAACTCATTTTGTTAATTAGTTATTAATAAGTTTCTTTTGAAGCAATTAAAAACTAGAACTTTATGTTCTTCAAATATTAAAAAAAAAAATTGAAGTGAACATGTTAAATACTTCATTTTAAAAATTGTAAAAATTATTTCTCTTGAACATAATGTTATAGGCGGATTTATAGGGAAAGCAAGGTTAACTATTTTTTTAGAATGATTTTTCTTTTTTTTATAAAATCATTTCATTAAATATTTCTAAAATAAATAAATATTGCAATGTTACTTATTTTTACAATTTTTTTATTATTAAAGAAAATCTCACAAAAATAATTAGCTATTTTATAGAGATTTGGATTCATATTATTAAAATAATAATAAAATAAAACTTAAATTAAAGCACATCCAAGCATATAAAATAATCTTCCCAAAGATTTGATTTTACATAATTAAATTAAATCTTAAACTATTTGACATTGTCACTTTTTTATTTTCAAATTTTATCAATTTCAAAACATAAATAAATACAAATAAGAATTTAATTAAAATAATTATAATTATTATAATTATTAATTAAATTCTAATTCTAATCCTATATATTATAATCCTAAAAGCATTATAATTAGGATTAGGATTAGAATTAAAAATAAGGTAAAAACTATGGTTAGAACTATTAAAAAATTAAAATAAATTAAAAAATAAAATATTACTAATAAAATACTAAAATATGATGAATAGATATAATGGACCGAAATTTTATTCATCTAATATATTTATTCCAAATCTTATTCTCAATATTAATTCATAGATTCTTTTTTTAATGACACTCTACAATTCTTTATTTTTACGGTAAAGGTTACAACCATAGTTAGGATTAAAGATAGGTCTAAGATTAGGATAATGGTTTAGAATTTATTGTTAAGGTCAAGGTTAGGGTTAGGGTTAGGGTTAGGGTTAGAGTTAGAGTGTGAGTTACACTATAATTAACAAAACTTATATTTATTTTTTATTCACATTAATAAAACTTACTACAATACTATAAAGGCAAGTACTAGCCACTATGAGGTACTTGTTTATGATATTATAAAAATCAAAATCATAATTGATATAAAAAAAACTATAATAAATGAAATAGCTAGAGTTTCTAAAATTATAAAAATGAAATAGTTATAGTTTCTAATATTATAAAAAATCAAAATCAAAATTATAAGTAAAATAGTTAGAGTTTGTAAAATTTTAAAAATTAAGTATAACATAAATATTGCAAATTTACTATTTCATATAAAAGCAAGTTTTAAAATTAATATACTTAAATGTAAAAATATTCAAGATATTTTTAAAATGAAAATCACTTGATGTTTTTTATATAGATTTATTAAAGTGATCTTTTTCAATAAAAAATTATTATTATTTATAAGGATAAGATATTAAAATGATAAATTACTACACAATAAAAAATAAGTTTCTAAAATTTAGACAGTTAAGTATGAAAGAGTTTTCCTAAATTTACTATTGTTGTAATTGTAAAATGTTTTTAGTAGTTAACGTAGGCATAGTACTATTGCAATCAGTTCTTAATTAGTTATTGGAATAAAGGGGTAAAAATTTATTCAATCAGAAAAAGTAACAAAATATAGCCAACAGGAAGCAACTACAAGTGGCAACAAGGTACAAGCAGCCACCAAAAACCAAACATTAGACCAACCTCCAAATACAACTAAAACCCAATCACAACCCACCCATATCATCCTGAATCAAACTCTAAAGTTGAAGAGCGTAATCACTAGGAAGTTGCCTCCACTCATCCACCTTCCAATCATCTCTAAACTCAGAGGCCCATTTAGACAAGCAATCAACAACACCGTTCCATTCCCAAGAAATATGAATAAAAGACACCATCTCAATCGAACTACACAACTGGTGAATTTTTTGCACAATAGAAGATAATTGCCAGTTCACCTCATCAATGCCCTGTCTATTTAACAAATTAACCATAATTTGTGAATCAGATTCACAAATGATCTTATTCCAGCCAAGGGCACAAGCTTTTTCTAGCGCTACAAGAATAGCTAGTGCCTCCATGAAATTATTAGTCTGGATACCATGATACTTAGAGAAGAAGAAGAGGGCAACCCTAGAACTATCCCTCCCTAACCCACCCACACCAGCATAACCTGGATTATCTCTAGAAGAACCATCATTATTAATTTTCAAGGTCCCAACTGGAGGAGGAGACCATCTACCTTCAAGCTAAATTTTCCTTTTGGGATGTCTTCTCCCAATGGAACAAGCCTTCTTCAAACTGAGACCACTTAAACCCAGATCTTGAAACACCTTGGCCTCCTCAGCATTCAGGGGGGCCTCAACCTCACACTTAGCAGAAATAGTCTCTTGTAGCATACTAAGAATACGTTGCCAAACTTGGACCTCCACCAACCTTTTATCTTGGAAGATCCTACGATTCTACTCCAACCAAATCTGCCATAGAATACACAAGGTCCCCACAGCCCACACCATCTGAAGACGGAAAGAAGTAGCAGGGGTCTCCCCAAAGTCCTCCAAAACTCAATCAAGGATAAACCATGCACACAAGGGTGCTTCCAAACCACCCATCAAAAATGCCAAATAGCCCTAGAGAAAGGACATTGGAAGAAAAGATGAGATGAATACTTCTCATTAGTACCGCATAGAAAATAAATGGATGGTCCCTAAAAACCCTTCTTTAGGAGATTGACCCAAGTAAGGCATCTATCCCGAGCCACTAACCAAAAGAAGAAGTTATGTTTGCGGCACACAAAATTATTCCAAACAAATTTCCACCAAGGGAATTCATCCCCCCGTACTTCCTTTTGTCCAAATCATGATACCCTGTTGCCACAAAATAGACTCCTTTAGGATCTAGGGCCCAAGCTAAAAAATCACTTTGTTGTAGAGAACTGCAAGGTCTTTCTTCTAAAATCTTTCCTAGCTCAACACGATCCACATTTGAACCCCCGAGAGGATAGAGGTGACATCCTTTCCATTTGAAGATCTCCCCTTGTCCCAACCTCTCACAAAATTTAAAATCACTAACCTTTGACCATTTAGCATCCAAAAAAATAAACCCCAAATTCTAAAGATGAGGATGAGAAGTGAATAAAGCAGGGAAACCATCCCAGGAATAAATCCAAAAAAGGGCATTAGCCCCCTTTTGACAAATCCAGAAGAGCCCCTACTTGATCAAACTAGCACCTTTTTTAAGAGTATCCCAGATCATAGACCCCTTACACTCCAAAGGGTAGCGAAGAATATCCATCTTCGTGGCACCTCGTAAATACTTGACCTTGAGGATTTTAGCTCAACTTTGATCTTGACTAGTACACCAAAGCCAATATAGCTTGGCTGCCAAAGCTTGACCGATCATGGAAGCCTGGCGAAGACCCAATCACCCATATTAGAAAGGCCTACAAATAGAGTCCCACTTAACCAAACTCCACTTTTTAGAATCCAAACTCCTAACCTAGAGAAATTGTCTAGAGAGCGCATCAAGATCTCTAATAAAGCTTGTTGGAGAAGAGTGAACCATACACCTATAAAGAGGAAGCACTTGGACCACAACCTTAAGGAGAATAATCCTCCCAGCAAAGGACAACCACTGACAGGTCCAATGATTGACATAACCCCTGAACTTGTCCATAATAAGCTACCAAGTCCTTCTCGGTAGAGAGGATAGAGAGAGGAGAACTCCCAAATACACAAAAGGAAGATTACCAATTTAAAATTTGAGAATGCGCACAATCTGAGTTTGAATGAGCGGATGAGTATTGAAGAAGAAGATAGAAGACTTTCCTTCATTAATCTTTTGAACTAAAGCAACAAGATAAATTTCCAAGGCCTGCCTAAAATTAATCGCTTCCTTGATTCTTGCCATCCCCATAAGGGCAGTATCGTCCACAAGCTGCAAATGTGTCCATGGAGCCAGACCACCTCCTCAAGACTAGCCTTGAATCAACCCCCTACTTGAAAATTCTTTAAGGATTCTGCCCAAACCCTTAGCCATGATGATGAAGAGATATGGAGACAAGGGGTCACCCTACCTAAGGCCCCTAGAAGCACCGAACAAGGAAGGGAGCACACCATTAATCAAAGCAGAATACAACACTGACATGACACAACTCATCACCTAATTAATCTAGTCCTTAGCAAAACCAAAATCACCCAAAATCTTATAGAGAAAGGACTAGCTGACTTGATCATATGCCTTAGCCATATCCAGTTTGACAAACATAGCCTTCTCTTTCGAGACCTCCATGGAGTGGATAGCCTCCACAGTGATCGCTGCCCCATCTTGAATATGTCTACCAGCCACAAAACCCCCTACTCCTTTGTGTTGAGATTAACCAGCCAGGGCTTTAATCGCTCAACAATTAGCTTTGCAATGATCTTATAAACAACATTACACAAAGCGATTGGCCAAAAAATATCAAAAGAGTTAGCACCCTCATGTTTGGGAATTAGAGCTAGGAAAGTTGAGTTAAGAGCTTTCAACATTTGTTTATTGTGTTGAGATTCTTGCACCACCTCCAAAAGATCCCATTTGATAATCTCCCAAAACTCTTGAGAAAATTCAGCAAGAAAACCATCTGGGCCCGAAGCCTTACCCTTTTTCATGCTAAAAACAACCCCCTCCAACTCATCAAGAGAGATAGGTTGAGAAAGTTCAGCATTGGCTTCATAAGATACCACAGAAGGGATACAAGCCAAGACTTGATTCACCTTATCCAAATCCTCTGAAACATTTTCAGAAAAAAAGGGCAAAGAAATATTGGATAACCTTCTAGGATATATCATGAAAAGAAGAAAGTTGAGCACCCTAAGAAGATAAATAGAGGAAATAAGATTTCCATGTCCCCTGGCCTTGACAGTGTTGAGAAACAAAGCAGTATTCCTATCTCCCTTTTGCAACCAATCAATTATTGCTTTTTTCTTTTAAAACACCTCCTCCCTTAGTTCCCATTCAGAAAGCCTCTCTAAAGCTACTACTTCAGCCTTAAGGGACTCCTGAGTGATACCATAGTCTCTATTTTTCCTAGAAATGATATCCAGTTGATTTTGAGTTGTTGATTTTTCCTTAAAAACATTCCTAAAGCATTATTTGTTCCACTTTTTAAGCTGAATTTTCACAAAATGAATCCTTTTAACAAAAGTATACATGGTTGTCCCATGCGAAGGCAGACCATTATCCCACCAAACCTTGACTAGGTCCTGCAAAGAAGGGTCTCGCAACCACATTAACTAGAATTTGAAGGAGGTTTTCTTAGCATTTTCACGACCCTGCATAGAATTTTTTATGGGCCAGTGATCCGAGCCCTGCCAGTCCAAGATTTTAGAACTGGAGATCCATTGGTTACTTAACCAAAAGTTGGAAACCAAAAACCTGTCTAGCCTTTCAGAGATAGAGTCCACCCCACATCTCCTATTACTCCAATTAAACAAACCATTGAGAGGCTTTATATCTATCAAATTTAGTTGGGTTATATTAAGGTTAAACAAAGAGGAAGAAGGCTCCAAATGATCCAAACCACCTCTCTTCTCCTAAAGACAAAATAGAATTGAAATCCCTAACAACAACCCAAGGAAGCAACAAAGCTAAAGATCGAACATACCTTAAGTGATCCCACAAACGAGTCTTTCCAGGTAGATCAAAAGGGGCATAAACATTAGAAAATAACAGGATCTCTCCAAAAATAAATCTTGAATCAGTCATGGATAAAGAAGACCTAATCACAATCCACCACAAGGGGAAGATCTTTTGCTTGTGCCAAAAGAAAACAATCCCACCAGCACTACCCTGAGCACCAATGCACTGACATTGACCATGCCACCAGAGCCTAGAAGAGATCTTGTCCATACCCTTTATAGACAACTTAGACTCTTGAATAAAAACAAAATTAGGAGAATGTACCTTAATCAAATCCCAAACAACCTTTTGTCGAGGGATGTTGTCCAGACCCCTTACATTCCAAGAGAGAACAATAATTTATGGGGTTTAGAAAAATGGGATTCAAGGGGTTTAATAGAGCTCGACTCCACCAAATTCTCACCCATAGCCTTAATATTGTCTTGATCTTTCTTCCTCCCAGCCTTGGAAGGCTTCTCTGAAATCCCCTTCTTAAATTTTTTCTGATGAAGACCTAGAGAAGAAGAAACCTAGAGGCACTTACCTGAATCTTGAGCTATACCCAAAGGTTGAGAATCCAAACAATCATTAGAGGGAATAGACTCCTCTAACCCTTTTGGTATAACAAGTAGAATAATGGATTCCAAAGCATGACCATGAGGGACCAAAGCACCTAGCTCCACACTTTGATTGTCACATCCATCTTTATCAAAGGCCATCTGCTCCATCTCATAGATATTATCCATAGAAACATCCTTATTTGGGACCAAAACTTGTTGGTCCAAGTCTTCTAGGGCCTCAAAATAGATAAATCTTACATCCTCCTTCCTATCCTTAAGGGTTTTCTTCTTGCCTCTACCCTTATTGCGATATTTTACTAGAGAAAATCCCTCCTTATCCATTTCTCCTTCTGACATAGGGGCTTTACCTTTCTCCTTCGTAGGGTCAGAGCGAGGAGGCATCCTAGAAAAATCCCCAACAGAAGAAGAACCAGAGATTTTGAGTTTAGGACACTTTCACTGTAGGTGACCATATTCATGGCAAATCCTACATCGAAAAGGAAAAGTTTCGTAATCCAGCTATTGAATCCATGAAGTAGACCCAACTTTAATTTCCATCGAATCAGGAAGTGGGTTGTTTAGATCAATCTCCACACAGATACGATCCAAAGAGAGAGCCCTACATTCTAATGTTTTTTTGTGAAGGCCCCATCGATTTACCAAGAAAAGGCACAATACTGTGCAAAATGTCATTCCTCCAGTATTCAATCGAAAGCCAAGGAAGTCTAACCCACATCGAAACCCGTGATGGGAGCTCTTCAGCTAGATTAAAATCACTGTGCCAAGGTTTCAAGAAGAGCCCCACTTGATTGTAAAAGTAAGGACCTCCTTCGAAATCCTTATGATGATCAACAATGCATGAGAATACAACCATGAAATACCTAATTTTTGCTTGCAAAATCTCCATGTCTCCCTCGAGATTCCAGGTACGTTGAGCCCAAGATTCAAGAAATAGAAGATAAACTTTTATTCTCATGAACTTGCAGATTAGGGCATGATTTCTCCAATAAGAAACGTCGTCAACAGTAGATTCTAGTTGGATAACCAAAATTGGGCAAGTCTCACTCCTGGTTAGGCACCCATTCACTTTCGAAATCTGAGACAAACCACCATGAGATGGTCTTGCACCAATTGATGCATTATGCTTGAGATTGTCATCCACAGCTTGACTATATGGGGATAAATCAACCCCCAAAACCACATCAGATAAATACATACAAGAAGAACCAGCAAGAAAAGCCTTTGAACCCATAAAAAAATCCAACCCTAAACACCTTACCCAAAACCCAAACCCCAAACCAGAGCAAAGAAAGAACCCGCAGCAAAAACAAACCCACCCCATAGTGAAAATTTCCCAGCACAAAGGCACCATACCATAGCCAACGACATGCAAGGTAAAAACATCACATGCAAGCTACAACCAGGAGGGTCGTGGGCCTACAAACAATCTCCTGTGTGCACTCTTTCCTCATGTCGTCTACCTTCAATTCATTTCTAAAATAAAAAAATTTGGCCTTAGTTGTTGGAAGTATAGGCAAGAATCCCCACCAGTTCACCAAGGAGCCTCCCCTTAATATGAGAGTAAACATTTGTTAATTAGTTATTAATAAGTTGGTTTTCAACCAATTAAAAAATTAAAGTGAACATGTTAAATACTTAACCTTAAAATTTGTAAAAATTATTTTTCTTGAACATAATTGGCTACGAAGTTTGGGGTGTTATGGGAAAATTTGTAGGGAAAGCAAGGTAAATTATTTTTTTAACATTTTTTTAAAAAATGATTTTTATTTTTTGTTTTATAAAATCATTTCATTAAATCTTTCTTATTTTTTATTTTTTTTAAGAATGATTATTTTAATGTATGTAATTATTATTTTTTTATTAGAAAAAATCTCACAAAAATCAATTAACTAAATTTTATAGAGATTTGAATTCACACTATTAAAATAATAAAATAAAATTTAAATTAAAGCACATCCATAAATTAGCATATAAAGATAATCTTCCTAGACATTTGATTTTACACAATTAAAATAAAAAATTAAATTAAATCTTAAACTATTTGGTATTGCCACTTTTTTTATTTTCTAAATTTTATTAATCTTAAAACATACACAAATACAAATAAAAATTAAATTAAATTAACTAAAATTATTACAATTCTAATCCTATTATTATTAATTACTATAATCCTAAAAGCTTTATAATTAGGATTAGGATTAGAATTAAAATAAATTAAAAATAAAATATTACTAATAAAAATCACTAAAATATGATTAATAGATATAGTGCTTCAAAAGTTTATTCATCTAATATTACTATTTCAAATCTTATTCCTAATATTAATTCATAAATTTTGTTGTAATGTCACTCTATAATTTTTTATTGTTAGGGTTAGAGTTATGACCATAGTTATGGATAGTGTTAGAGATAAGTCTAGGATTAGGATAATAGTTTAGAATTTATTGTTAGAGTTAGGGTTAGGGTTAGGATTTGGGTTAGAGTTAGGATGCAAGTTAAGGTTAGTGTTAAGTCATGCAAAAAAACTAATTAACAATAAGACACTATAATTAACAAAACTTACATTTTTTATTTTTTTTATCGATAATAATATTTTATTTTATTGATGAAATAAGTCATATTGCATTATCTTCTGAATTTTCCTAATAATCATCAACCCTTCAGACGTTCATCTACCATATCCCCAGTTTCTCAAAATTTACAATTTTTTTGTAGTGATTTCATTGCCAACCCCTTAAAAACTACTTCAAGTCAAACCTAATGCTCAAAATTACATTCACAATATTTTTTGATTAACTTCTAACTACCCTGCAACCCACATCATCTTCCCTTCATTACCCACATTTTTTTTTAAAAACCCAAACATTAATAATAGACAACCAAAAAACTCAAAATTCATGGCAGAGAATTAAAATTATTGTTGAGCTCTATTCAAGCTACTCGCCACAGCTTCCATGTTGACCCCATTCTTCTTCTTCTTCTGAGGTCACAGCTCCTTCTTCTCCAACCACTCTACTTCATCTTTTTCCTGCACTATTACCGCCTCAACCTCTATTAATTCCACAATCAATTTTAGAGCTTCCCACCCACGTGTTTCCCCTTCTCTCCATTTGGCTTTGTGTTTTCCTTCTGGACATTTCACAAAGGGTATGCATTTCTCAGTTTCTTCTTCCTCTTCACTTCCAATTCCCTCACTGATATCCATTCCTACTCCCAGACTCGCCCATTCCAATAGTGAATCCATGCCTTCTAGGTAATCCTCATGTACCAGTGCCTTCATCACCTTTTTTACAACTTCAATCTACTCTCCCAAATCTAATCCCCAAGCTATTATCAACGAATAGATGTCCATATTGGTCCTATATCTATGCTTGAGGTCGTTGAAACCTTTGCCAAGGATTAGTTGCACTACCTTCACTAATAGCTCATCATTGTAGAGGAAACAACCCATCAATCTCTTTACTGATGCCTCTTCGTAAAAGGGTGAGAGTTTTTTTCTCATTTTAAGCGAGAAACTAGCCTCCATTATCTTTGCAGCTATAGAGCCGCTACCTCCTATTCACTATTTTTACACCTATTACTCGTCACAATGCAAGAAGCATCGAGAGAGTAGAGCCTCGAGAGGTTAATTAACTTAATTTTCCACCTTCATCATTAATGCTCAACATACAATCAATGTCGCCACCCTACTCCACACACTTCTCTCATTCACTTTGAGGACTGAAAGGCATTCAACTACTCCTTCATTTATTTCTGCAAGCATACCATCTATCATGTCACTTCCTCCTCTAAATTTAAATGTCTAAAATTTTCAATTCTTATTTCACCAACTTTTTTGAGCATTAAAGCCCACTTCGACAATGTATTTGCCTCTACATTTCCCACTCTCCTAATATGACTTACCTTAAAGTTATCAAAGGCTGCCAATTCCTCTTTAATTTTTCTAATTACATTTTGTAGATGCCATGCCCCTGTATTCCCCTTCATCACGACCTGGATAATTACAAGAGAATCACCCTCCAAATGAACTACCCCTGGTTTTTTACCAAGCCTAACAGTCGTTAACGTTGCTAAGGCTTCGGCTATGTTGTTGGTCCCTTCTTCTAGTTTCTTTGCTCCCAAAGCCAAAACATTTCCTCTCCAATCCCGAACAATAAATCTTGCTTCTGAAGGACCCAAGTTCCCACTAGAAGCCCCATCAAAATTTAGCTTCCACCAACCTTCCATTGGTCTTTTTTACCTAACCTCCACTGATCCCTTAGAAGCTAGATTAACCCAACCAGGCCCCTTAATGGGCCTTACAACTTACATTTATTTTTGCAAATCTAGAAAATAATAATTATAATATTATAAAGACAAGTAGGAGCCACTACGTGGCACTTGTATATCTATGTGTATGTATAGCTATGGAAATTCATTTATTAAAACAAGTGCCACGTAGTGGCTAGTACTTTCCTTTATAGTATTGTAATTATTGTTTTTTAGATTTGATAAAAAATAAATGTAAGTTTTATTAATGTGAATAAAAATAAATGTAAGTTTTGTTAAATATAGTGTTTTAGTTTTATTGATTACAGTGTTAATTAGTTAGGATTAGAATTTATTGTTAGGATTAGGATTAGGTTTATAGTTATGAATAGTGTTATGACCATAGTTATGGTTAGAGATAGGTCCAGGATTAGGATAATGGTTTATAATTTATTGTCAGGGTTAGATTTTATTCGTAGTAGACACAGGTGCAACTAAATCTCTTCATTTAAATCAATAATTGTTAAATATTAATGAACCAATGATTATAGATGGTATGATTTTTTAAAGTCCATGAATGATAGAGTAAACACTTCTAGGTTAAATTGTGTATGCTATTTTGAATCGACGTTTCAAAGAACACTCAATGATCCATCATAGGAAGAGGATAATTAATAATATGACTATAGAAATGGCCCTTAGAAGAGTTAAGTGGTAGGAGAGGGTAGGGAGGGAGGAGATTGAAAAATGAAGGTGAAAATAGGTAAAAAATGATGAAAATATAATAGAAAAATGAATAATATAATAATATGATACAACACAAATAAATGGATGAAAAAAGGTTAAAGGCTAAATGTTTCAAACGATGAATAAATAACTTTAAGATAATTATAAAGATGAATTATATAACAAAATGATTGAGGAACAATTACCAAAATTATTAAAAGAAATGAAGGAAGATATAAAGGAAAATATACAACTTAAAAACCATAGTTATGGATAGTGTTACAACCATAGTTAGTTTTAGAGATAGGTCTAGGATTAGGATAATAGTTTAGAATCTATTGTTAGAGTTAGGGTTAGGGTTAGGATTAGGGTTAGAGTTAGGGTTAGGGTTAGGGTTAGGGTTAGGGTTAGGATTAGGGTTAGATTTAGGGTTAGAGTTAGGTCATGCAAAAAACTAATTAACAATAAAACATTATAATTAACAAAACTTACATTTATTTGTATTCATATTAGTAAAACTTACATTTATTTTTTTCCAAATCTAGAAAACAATAATTACAATATTATAAAGACAAGTAGGAGCTAGTACATGGCACTTGTATATCTATGTGTATGTATAGCTATAGAAATGCATTTATTAAAACAAATGTCACGTAGTGGCTAGTACTTGCCTTTATAGTATTATAATTATTGTGTTTTTAGATTTGATAAAAATTAAATGTATGTTTTATTAATGTGAATAAAAATAAATGTAAGTTTTGTTAAATATAGTGTTTTAGTTTTGTTAACTATAGTGTTTTAATATTGTTAATTAGTTAGGATTAGAATTCATTGTTAGGATTAGGGTTAGGTTTATAGTTATGGATAGTGTTACGAGCATAGTTATGGTTAGAGAAGGTCTAGGATTAGGATAATGGTTTAGAACTTAATGTTAGGGTTAGATTTTATTCAGAGTAGACACAAGTGCAACTAAATCTCTTCATTTAAATCAATAAAAAAAATCATTAACTCTTCTTAAGGTCATTTTTACAATCATATTATTCATTATCCTCTTCCTATGATGAATCATTAAGTGTTCTTTGAAACATCGATTCAAAATAGCATACACAATTTAATCTAGAAGTGTTTACTCTATCATTCATGGACTTTAGAAAAATCATACCATCTATAATCATTGGTTCATTAATATTTAACAATTATTGATTTAAATGAAGAGATTTAGTTGCACTTGTGTCTACTACAAATAAAATATAACCCTAACAATAAATTCTAAATCATTATCTTAATCCTAGATCTATCTCTAACCATAACTATGGTCGTAACACTATCCATAACTATAAACCTAACCCTAATCCTAAGTAATTAACAATATTAAAACACTATAATTAACAAAACTAAAACACTATATTTAACAAAACTTAAATTTATTTTTTATCAAATCTAAAAAATAATAATTACAATACTATAAAGGCAAGTACTAGCCACTACTTGGCACTTGTTATAATAATGGAATATAAATAAAACTACAACGAATAAAAAAAGATGTTCTTTTAAAAAAAATCTAAATTAATGTATTTAAAATTATAAAATTAAATAAAATAAGCAGTTAATATTTCTCCAAATTCCCTCTTTGAACAAGAGTTTAATATTTTGGAATTATATGATAAAGTGTTATTTTAGCACCCCAAAATTATAGCATATAAAATTATATTGAAATTATAAAGTTTTTTATTAGAGGAAAAAATAGGTTTTAATGGGACCTGAAACCCATTACATTACGGTTTTGAAGGGACCCGCAACCTTATCCAAGAAGAAAATGTTGCAAAAAGGATAAAACAAATACAATCAGCAGCCACTCAGCAACAACGTTAAGAATACAGCAAAACTAACAAGCTGCACAAAGAAAGGCAAGGGCCAAGACCCCTTAACCAAAAACAAATAGGTTTTACCTAGGACCTTAAACCCAAAGGTTTTGAAGGGACCTTAAACCCTCAACCAGGTTTTTCTGGGACCAAGAACCCAAGTGAGAACCATTTGAAATAGCTCCCAAACCCAACAAGTTGAACTCGGCTAAGACAAACCAACTAGAAGTCAGCACCCCACCAGCATAACTCCTTACCACCTCAATATGAAGGAGACCCACCTCCATAGGAGTTGAAGGGAAACAGACCTAGAGCTAAACCAACCAAGTACCATTCAACCCCCCCAAGTAGCACCTCTTAGTTTCTTCAGAGAAAACCATCTTCGCCTCCATAGAAGACAACACCACCTCAATAGGATTTTCCAAAGAAGACCAAAGATACTGAAACAAAAAAACAACCCAGCCCAACCAAGAACTCTCCACCTCAATATAAGAGATCAAAGCCAAACCAACAGAAAGGGTAAAAGAATCCCCCTTCACAACCATACCAGCATGAAGAGCCCATCTCCATGGGGCCAGTAAGCAGAGCCACAGAAGTAAAAACATGAAATAAAAAACTTTGCACAAAAAAGAGCAAAGGACCCACACAATGGATCCCAAAGAAGCACGAACAGGGGTCATGGAAAAAACCCACCATTTCCCACCATAAATCCAAACCCTCAGGCCTCCTTTGCAAAAGAACAAACAATCCTCCCGCAAAAAAGGAGCCATGGCACCAGGCAAAGGGGGGGCCTCCTCATCGTCTGCAGTCCACTCCATAATAGGCAGACCAACAAGCGCATCCCAAAACCATGAATGCACCCTCACAGAGGAAAAAGAGCCTAGAAAGCCTACTAACAAAGCAAGAAAAGTAGAGACACAACAATAAGAAACCACTTCCAACCCGACATACCAGTCCAAGTCTGAGATAATGCCATCCAACTCCTCAAGCAACCCATCATCAAGAACCCCAAGCCCCACAACCAGCACAACATAGAGATCCAAAAGAAGAAAGAACATACAAGGACAACCACCAAGCAAAGAAAGAAGACAATCGGCCAGACAATAAAGAACACCCTCCAACCCTACTATCCATACAGGGTCTAAAACAAGCCATAAACTTTCCACAACCCAAACCAAAGGTAGCCCAACATCCACTTCTCCAAAAAAATAAAGCCCCCACACATAAGCAAAAAATCTCCTAGAAAGCAAGAGAAGACCAGGAAAATCTGCAAACAGAAAGTGAGGAGAGAGGGCACAGCAAAAAACCACCACATCTGACTCTGCACGCCCAATAGAGTCTAAAGACAAGCCACCAAACTCCTCAGAAAAACTATCTGCAAGAAACCTCGGCATAACCTCCAACCCCACACACAAAGGCTCAAAGAGCCACACCACAAAGGTGAGCCTCCAACCAACACGCCACAGAGGAAGCCTCTGCTAGAAGTAGCAAAGAGTGCACAAAGGACAATCGTGCCCAATGCATCTACACAAACAGGAGCAGGCCCAACATGAAACGGGCCTCTCCATGCCATACTCATCCTCGTCTGGGTCATTTCCACCGCCTTCATCGCCATCATCGATGTCCTCCTGAGATTTCAAATGGATACCCTCGTGCCCTCTCCTGCCCGACGACGCCATGTTCTAGTAGTCAATAATTAAAAAGTTATGTTGACAAAATTATAATGTTATGTTGACATTCTATTAGTCAATAATTAAAAATATATTATTTAATATTTGCAAACATGATTTACATTGGTTTTAATTATAACTCATAAATCTTATTAAGGAATTGAACATTATTTATAATATTAAAAAAATTAAAATCATAGTTGATATAAAAGAAAATTATAATAAGTGAAATTAGGAAATTAAGAAGTGAAATTAATATAAAATAATACTATTCTTAATATTAATAGGAAGTTGTTTTCCCTTATATTTTTTTATAATATATTAATATATATTAATAATTGTATCTTAATATAATAATAAAAAATTAATAAACTTAACTTATAATTAAGGTTAGTTAATATATAATTTAAAGTTATTTTATTAACATAATAATCAATTATTAACTATTATAGTTAGGATTAGGGTTAACTTATTGTTATAATTAATTATAATGAAAAAATTAGTTTAATTAATAGATTATACTTAACATTCGCAAAATAGATAATAATAATTATGATTACGATTTTGAGTTGGGGTTACGGTTTCGAATTGGGGTAAGAATTAGAGTTCGCATTAGGATTCAATTAGTATTATACTTGGGATTAAGGTTTCAACTTGGGGTAAGAATTACAGTTGGCACTAGGATTCAACTAGTATTATACTTGGGATTAGGGTTTCAACTTGGGGTAAGAATTAGAGTTGGCATTAGCATTCAATTAGTATTATACTTGGGATTCGGTTACGGTCGAGGTTATGAATAATTAATCATTTTATTACTAAACCAAAATAGGTAAAAATTAAAAGACTCATGTAATTGAATTATCTATGTTGATGATTGTTCAAGTCAATTTATATAGATATTGAAAAAATATACAAATAAATATAAGATCAATTATGCATCCACCTAATAATATATTATTAAAAAATTATAAAATGGAATCCTACAAATTGATATATCTTGGTGTTTCCTATATAGATTATGTAACAAGATAGATAAGCTAGTATTATACAATGGTGTACAACACCATATCCCAACATTCTCTCACTTTTTGTATACATTTCATAAGGGATCAATAAATGAAATACATCATCATATCCATACATGTAACCACATGAATCTCCAACATGCTTTCGTCCTCCATCAGATACTTGTAATAAAAACCAAAGTGACCACCATCTCAAGCAATAACTCCTCTCATCCTCTAATGTGTCACCTATGAAAGAAAAGGAGCATGACAAGGTGAAGGTACACCAATCTAAGAACACAAACATTAAATCCAAATGATAACAAAGGCTCCAAATAGGCTATTGTCAAAGATAAAAACCCACATGATCAGAAATAGCATCCACAACACATGCTAATACATCCAACCATCCATACCTCCTAGGTATCAAAAACATCATTAAACTCATTCCAACAACATATGAAACCCATAAACCACAATCACAAGATCCCTATATCAAACCTATCATTGAATAACATACATATTTAGGAACTCCCACTGCATGGGAAATGTCAAATAATATCAATTCTACCTATCAACACTATACCAAGGTGTGATAAATGATCAAAACATGAAGTGCCAAGTACAATCACAATGGTCTACACATGCAACACCAACAATTGCATAAGCTCTCATAACATGTTAAATCCAACAACAAGCCATTATGCCTCCATCAAATCCTACATCTCAACCACCCAAACCACCACAAATACCTGCCCAACCTGCACCTAACCCTAACAAAAAAATTGTCCAATAGGCTTATACTAATGAAGCTATGCAATACCCCACTTATGGGGTAGAGGTGAGTGATGTCCACCTTAGGTCAGGGAAACAACTTGTTGGACCTTCATCTCCTCAAATCACTGAGATGGAGGATAAGGAATCTACATTTGAAGCTTCAAACAAAACACCTTTAGAACCTGAGTCAAATCAGGTACACCAAACTACCTCAAGTCCAAAGCCTCATTTCCCTGAATGCTTAGCTATTCAAAAACATCACACACAAGCTAAAATAGACCTGCTCAGTCAACTTAGGGATGCCAATATTAAGATTCCTCTCATCCAAGCTATTAAGTACATTCCAATATATACTAAAGTAGTCAGGGACCTATGTCTTAAGAAACCAGGGAGGAAAAGGAAGGATCCTCAAACAATACATGTCTTGGAAAACCTTGTAGATATCATGTTAGGGAACATAACTGCCCCTAAATACACAAAACCTTGTAGTCTCGTAGTGGATGTTAAGATTAATGGGACCCTTATCAAGAAAACTTTGATAGACTTAGGAGTAACAATCAATGTTATGACTAAAAAAACAATAATTACTTCAGTTAGCCAACCTCAGACCTACATAAATTGTTCTACTATTGGTTGATAGGTCAACAGTCAAGCCTAAAGGAATCATTGAAGATTTAGTTATTGCATTA
This sequence comes from Sequoiadendron giganteum, assembly GCA_007115665.2. NCBI lineage: Eukaryota > Viridiplantae > Streptophyta > Pinopsida > Cupressales > Cupressaceae > Sequoiadendron > Sequoiadendron giganteum. Next base: position 467,033,600 of record CM021102.1, on the reverse strand, counting down.
TATTCTTGGGAATATCCTATTGATTTCATAGTTTTACAACAAAAGGTTAATCTTGCAAGATATCCACTTATCCTAAGCAGACCATGGTTAGCTACAACTGATAAATTCATAGGTTGTAGGTATAGAAATATGATAATATCTAATGGGATAGTGACCAAGAAATTATTGATCCTCTATCCTCCAGCCCAACCTTATGTCGATCTTGAGCAAACTATTTAGCCCACTTTGGATGAAGAAGATAATTATTCCCTACAGACATTGATGATTATAGAACACAACCCTCTATTAGATGATCAAGATGAAGATTATTTGATTGCTCACATAATACAAAATGACTGCAATAGGAGCTCATAGCAACAGGATTGTCTCGCATGCCTACAAGACCCCTTGCAAAGTATTATACTTGCCAATTCCTCAGAATAAACATCTCAGATCTTTCATTCCTTACTACCATAATAGTGTGTACCAATAATTCCAAGCCTTGACCTCTCATTTGTGCAAGAATCATCCAAAGAATTAGAAGTCATGCCAAGAAAAATGCTAAACATAATCAATGCATTGACTAAAGAGAAGCAAAATTCCCTGCACACAGTGTTACAGGCACACACAACAGTATATGCATGGGACTACCATGATATGAAAGGTATAGGTTCTAACTTATGTATGTATAGGATCTATATAAATGATGGTTATAAAATCATTAGACAACCTCAAAGATGAATGAACCCTGCCTTGAGAGAAATAGTCAAAGCTGAACTCCAAAATCTCATTGATGCAGGCTTCATTTATCCTATATCTGATAGTGAATGGGTCTCACCTTTAGTCATTGTTCCCAAGAAAGGTGGAAAATGGAGATTTTGTGTACTTTATACAGAATTAAAAACATCCACTAGGAAGGACCACTTTCCATTGACTTGTATAGATCAAGTGCTTGAATCTTTAGCTGGGAAGTACTTTTCATTCCTAGATATTTTTAGTGGTTACAATTAGATAAAAATTACTCTAGAAGATCAGGACAATACAACATTCACCTATCCTTGGGGTACTTATGCCTACTCTGTTCTACCCTTTGGTTTATGCAATGCTCCAGCTACTTTTCAGAGCGCAGTGCTCAACATCTTTTTTGATTATGCTCATGACTGTATGGAGATATATATGGATGATTTCATCATATATGGGGAAACTTATGAGGAAGCCCTCAACAATCTAGAAAAGGTATTACAGAGATGTAAAGAACACAACCTGTCATTCAACAATGAAAAATGCTTTATGATGATGACTCAAGGGATTGTTTTAGGGATTTCATATCCAGTGTAGGAATTTAGGTTGATCCACATAAGATATAAATTATTTCTACATTACTAGTTCCACACAAGCAAAGAGATATCAGAAGTTTCCTTGGTCATGCAAGTTACTACATGAGGGTAAAAGCACAGTAGTGTGTCACACTTTTGGCTAAACAAAGGTTTTCGATCGAGCCATTTCCGGTTGAAAACTTTTTAGCCGAGCCACTTTCGGTCAAAACCACGTGGCGGTGATTTGGAACCAACGTGGCATCCCCCTTCTGACCGGAAGGGTTTCGATCAAACCCTTTCAGCCAGACATATGGAAAATAAAACCAAAAAAAAAGGGGCCCGTTCATTTTGGTGCTCAGGCGAAAGGATCTATGGGCGAACGGGGTTGGCTGAACACAAGGAAGGATAAAGGAAGGCGACCCAAACACCACCAATTTCTCTACATGGCCTCCCATGCTTTTGCATTCCTTTGCGAACGACATTGATATTTTTTCACTGTGAATTTTTTGGCAAATTTGGGGTTTTCAGTTTAGGGTTTCATGATAAATGTTGCAAATTTGGGGTTTTTCAGTTTGGGGTTTCATGATAAATATTTGCATTTGTGAAAAAATGAAAAAAAAAGATCAACAGTGAATGTAATATAGCTCTATCTGACTAATCTAGGGCTATTGCTTAAGTTTGATAGCTCTGTCTGAGTAAAATAGTATATAATGAACAAAAATATTCAGAATAATATAGAAATCCAAGTGTAATTTAGCTTATACATGAAAATCGTTAGTAATGGAAAATTATGAACAAAACACAAACACAGCAAAAACAAGATCAAGACCTCAACCCTCCATGCTAGAACTAATTCAAGATAGTTTGTTTATGTAAAACTCTTTTCTACACAAGTAACAGCTTACAAAAAAGCTTCCCTTTGAAATCCTCCAGCTATATATGACATTAGCCTTACAAAAAAGCTTACAAAAAAGATTCCCTTTGAAGCCAGTAGTGATTATATGACACTAGCCTAAAGCTAATGTTGCCTTCCAAATGGAAAACCAATGCCAGTAATCCTCCATAGATATGGGCAAACATATTCTCAGCATTGGACCAAGGCAATTGACAACACAAATTAATTGCACTGTTTCAACTAAAAATTCTCATAATCACAGGTAAAATATAACATGAAATGCTCAACCATAAATTTACAGAGCATTGAATTTGAGTTGTATTTTCAAAAATGTCCATGAGACTACCAAAAATAGGGGCCGATTTTTTATACTAATGCAACTTGCCCAGCAGCAATAGAAGCAATAAATTCTAACAACACCATTCTATTATTTATCAAAAATGTTCATGAGACTACCAAAAACAAAGGCTGGTTTTTTATACTAATACAACTTGCCCAACAATAGAAGCAATAAACTCTAACAACACTTTGTAACTTCCCTTGCAATTCTATTTTCAATGTGATGTTTTTTCTCTCATCGAAACAATTATTTTTTTGATATGATACTTTCATTTTTCCATAACAATTATGAGACCATCCAATTTTTTAGACTAGTGATTTCATTACATTTCAATGAAAAATAAAAATATGTGGTTTTTGCCTTCTTATTTGGTTTGCAATGACCATGTCTACCTTCCCAATCTAGTAACATCCCATTTACAATCTACTACACCTCATCAATCCTTTCGTCCTTCATTTTTCATGGCCTCTTCATGAATTGAAGCATTTTTTTGTAACCTTAGAGCCCTCTAAAAATTACCTATTTTTCATTAAAGGTTATCCTAAACTACTTCCCTTCCGCTAAATTTTTAGGACATAACACTAGTTAGTTGACACCTCTATCAGATTTTATCTACAATTGGCCCATATGAGCTCTAGATTGAATAGATATAGAACCATCTTAGATATCATAAGGACTCCATTCTAGTATTTTGATAACAAATCAAGAATACAAATTCGCCAAGTATTACAAGCATACAACTTGTGAGTTGGATAGATCAGATTATATGATTTATTAGTTTAATTTATTATAACCAATTTTGTATAAAATAATTCTATTATTATTATTTATAAATGAAATCTGGAGGCCACCTAAATTATATTAAAATATAAAAAGTATGATTTATAAAATAGGGTTAAAAAATGTTAGGCGCCTAGAAAATTAGAGAAAATATAAGAACTAATTAAAGAGTTATGCTCTTTAGTCGCAAAATTATGAGGATTTCAATCTTCTCCTAAAATTAGACCTCTAAATGTCCAAAAAAAAGTACATCGTACCTCCCTTGAGAGGGTAGGTTTTAGTATTTCATCTCTTTTCACATTTCAAGGACTAAGATCATACTCTCCCTTGATATGTAATTTTGAATCATTGTTCATTTCTTACAATCTAGACCTTTTAAGGTCTCCAAAATATATAAAATATCATTTTCATTCACATTAGAAAACCCCAATGCTTTATTGAAACTTCACTCTCCAGCTTCCAACATAGCTTCTAAACTCCCTACTAGCTAACTTACAAATAAGACAACTTTCAAAAGAAAAGAAAAGAAAATCCAATTATTTGAACTATTCATGTGATATTTACAGCTTCTCCTAAATTACCATCCTATTCTAGGACATGATATTCAAATTTATTTTAGAACCATAGCTATTAGGAAGGTGTTGTACACACCTTTCCTAAAATATTTAATTTTATAAAGCTGCAATCCATTTAGAAATGGCATACCACACTTTATTGAAGTATTTTTAAGTGTTGTACACATTCACAAATTAGATATGCCATTTCAAAATGGATTGCAGCTTTATAAAATATTAAATATTTTAGGAAAGGTGTACAACACCTTCCTAATAGCTACATGGTTCTAAAATAAATTTGAAATAAATATCCTAGAATAGGATGGTATACCACACTTTGGGTGGATAAGCTGCAAGATTTTTTACTACTGTCCTAATTGTGAATCCCTATCAATATAGATCTGTCTTTATTGTGAATCCCTATCAATATAGAATTGTCTTTCAGTTATTGGCCTCTAATATTTAATGCATGGTTTTTCTATTCTTCATTATATCTATAAACCCCAAATTTCTAGTTCACTGGATGCACACGTACATGTATGTATACATATACACTGTATGTACATGTGTGTACTTATATGTGTATGTGTGTGTGTATGTACATATATGCGCATACATGTACATGAATGTGTGTGTACATATACATATGTTTATATTATATACATGTGTATGTGTGTATGCATGTATACATATGCATATATATGTATGTACAAGTGTATGTGTCTATGTACATGTACATGCATATATGTATGTATGTGTGTATGCATGTACATGTATGTATGTATGTGTATGTGTGTATGTATGTGTATGTGTGTATGTATGTACATGCATGTATATGTATATGTGTATGTGTGTATATATGTATAATGCATATATGTGTATGTGTGTATGTGTGTATGTATGTATGTACATGCACGTATGAATACATGTGTATGTATATACATATTTGAGTATGTATGTATAAATATACATGTACATGTATATATGTACGTGTGCATGTGCATGTGCATGTATATATGTACGTGTCCATGTACATGTATATATGTGCGTGTGCATGTACATGTATATATGTACATGTGCATGTACATATATATATTTATGCATACATAAATTCAAGTATATACATATGTACATATGTCATGTACATTGTGTACATGTATGTATATATATACATACATATGTGTGTATGTACACATGTATATATATACATACATATGTGTGTATGTACACATGTGTACATACACACATACACATATATGCATGTACATACACATGTATACATGTATATTTACACACATACACATGTATATATAGATATATGTGATAGATTTTTAAGGGAATTTTTACTCTAGTCCCATTTTTTGGAAGAGAATTTTGATAAGTTTAAATTACAAATGAGCTTATTAGATTGTAATCTTGCACTACGAGTTTTGAGTTGTGAATTGAACTATGAAACCTAGCTTGAACAAAGAATTGATCATGAATCAAAACATGATAAGAATTGTGTTTCTTGCATCGAAACCACAATGCATGAATTTGTCTATAATTTAATGATATTTTCTATAAACCATGAGCTTTGAATGTTAAATTTAGATTGGACTATGTGCTTGGCCCTAAAATGTGAGAATATTTTTAGAGATAAAATGATAATTTATATATATGAAAGCTTTCACAAGACTAAATTATACAAGGAATTGAAACTTGATTTCTAAATTATTATGCATTGAAAATTTACTTGATTGCTATTGTGAGATTCTTGAATATAATTAATGGTTAATTTTATGTTTTTATCTAATGAATTGATGGTAGATAATTTTCTTTCCCAATCTATCTTTAATGGGATCACATAGAATTTTTAAATGGTTTTAATTATAAAGGGTTCAAAGCCAGTTTTGCAACTTTTATAAAATTTCATTTTTCTTAGGTAAATCTATTATCATTTCCATTTGTGTTCCAAACATATGTTTGATGTTTTGATTACCTAGATATCTAGATCTATTTAATGCATATATATATACATACACACATACACATAGATCTATTGAAAATATTGTACTTTATATTTATATATATTTCTTTTAGTTTTGAAATTTGATTTAAATTCAAGTTTTAACAGGTTGAATGTATATTTTGTTTTAATTATATGCAGATCTCTAGATTTACATTTACATCTATATATATCATGGCCAATGAGGGATCTCACCATTCCCCTCATTCTAATCAAGAGACTCAAAATAGATCAAATTTATATCAAGATAGTATTGTTAGATTAAACAATGCTCTAAAATGTTTAGAGCAAACAATTCACAACTCCCCCAATTTGGATAATCGAGATAGATTAGTCACTATTAGAGATGAGATTCATCGAATGATTGAGACAATTCAATCATTCAACACTTATGATGAGATCAACATTGAGCAATTTTATTTGTCTCTTGCTAGGAGTGTTATTGGCACAATGAACTATAGAGAACTTGCCAAATTAGTTTCAGCTGAAAATGTGTTAACCATGTTCCCTCATTATAGAGGAAAAAATATAATTAGAGGGTATGTGGTTATTAGGTGTGTAGATACTCTTGTTGCACCATTCATATACCCTAGATGGTTGGCTATGTATCATAGATGGCCTCACAATGATGAGCTGCCAGCATATTTTGTCAAACAATTATATGCAGAATTTCATTTATAGATAGATGTGGACTACACATCTCATCCTAAGCATGTTGGCCAAGGTAAAGGTCATTTTTATGACAAACCACAGTTTAGACGTCCAAGTTTTCCAACACCTATGGATAAGAGGGCATTAGTTGGCCCAAACCTTTTGGTTTTACCAAAACGTGTGGAATTGGCAGCAACAGGGGAGTCAACAACATGCTCCACTCGATCCCAAATTATTGATATTGCCTCTATTACAACACAGATTGATTAGATGTCATATGATCGAGTTGGTAGATACTTATTACGCTCGAGAATCAACCTTCCCCCCATAGAGGCTACATCAGCATCTTATGATCCATTTATTCATGTCAATCTACCTACTCCTTTAGATATCAAGCATATGAACCACACGAATTTGTGTAATGTTTGTAGAGTCTCAGTTTTGGATTTACTAGCAACATATCAGGTCATCAGCAAGGACCATGGGATCTCTCTTGACCGTGTACAAGAAGTTATTAGACAACGATATCCTAGTACACATTCGAGCCATGGGGTGGAAACTCCAAGGGATATTCTAGAGCAGCCTATAGGATCCTGTGCGCATCATGTTTCTATCAATCCTTTAGCTTGTCTAGGTCGTCAGGATGTTACAAATCACGTTGTGCAGGTTACTGCAGTACCTGATGTTGTCCATGGCGCATATACTCAGCTTCTTTTTGGCACTAATATTGTACTTGCTACAAATCCCCCTACAATGTCCTTGCATTCTCGTGATCTTAGTGACATTGGTAGAGCCATAGATCAAGCACAACAGGTACTTGAATAATTTATATATATACATTTAATTGTGTTCTAAAAAAATACGTATGATACATGTTTAACTCTTGATTGAAATTGTCTACTTGAAATTTTTTAAGCAGTATGGTGATTTGTTAGAGTTTGGAAATTTGGCACATGATGGCAATTCCATGCAGCACACAACTGAGGTACATTTAAATAATTTTACATATATACATATTGTACACACACACACACATATATGTATTATTTAAATTCAATTTTAAAAGTTCATGTGTGCACGTACTTGAACACATGCAAGGCTTAGGGCATAGATCCAGAGAGCTTGGATCGGGACATGGATCCACACATTTGGAAAATTTGGCACATGATGGCGATCCCATGCAGCACATAGTTGAGGTACATTTAAATAATTTTATTTAAAATTTAATTACTCGATTTGTAAGTTTGAACACATTGAAATTTTGTACACATACAAGTTTAGATAATTTTACATATATGTACACACACATATATATACATGTATTCAAAATTAAATTTAAGTTCATGTGTGTACTTGAACACATGTAGGGTTTGGGATGAGGCTCGGGACACACATCCAGAGAGCTTGGATCGGGACATGGATCCACACATCTTGGATCGGGAGAGGGATCGATCCTTAGATCAAGGGAGAGATCGATCCATGGATCGAGGGAGAGATCGAAGGAGAGACCAAGGGAGAGATCGGGCCAGAGATACGATGATTCTATTCACAATAGATACCCCTCTCTTTGAGATCAGATTATTATGTTGTCCGGACACTTTTTATGATTTATACATACATCACATTACATACATGTTTATGTTTTATGGTATATATATGTACACTTCTTATGATTTACATCACATTCACGCATGTACATGTTTATATTTTATGGTTTGAATAGATTTGTTATCGTGCATTATTATGGTTTTCAAACACTTGTTAAACATCTATTTACATCGTGCAAATTATTATGGTTTTATTTATTTAGCAAGTTTGTACAGGTTTAAATTTAAATTTAAATTATGGTTTGTTCACACTTGTTATGTATACATCTATATTGACCTTACCTACTTAATCTTGACTAAGTTATCATGTATAACTATGACACACAATTTTTATTCAATTATCATGATATAGTTGTATGGTAATCTCTAGCTAATCATATCAAACAACCATGCATAATCAACTTCCATTGCACTTTCCTAGAATTAACTTATAAACAACTTTATATTGGTTATAATACAAAAATAGACATTATCATACCACATTCTATTAAACTAATCAAATTTTAAAGACGTAAGAAAATCTTGGCAAAAAATTTAATATGATTAATCATAAAAATCTCTTCATTAAATAATAGTCTATTAACTAAATACAAAGAAATTATGTTATACAAGGGTTAAGCTTGTTGTCTAGTACATAAGATTTCCTTGTAAATTTTTATCATCATCTTCTAAAAGTTAGTTTTGGTTTGATAAAACCAATCTAGAATGGATATCTGTTAGTAATGGATATCTATATCAGTTATAATAGAATGCATATCTATTTTATAAAATAAACATCCATTACTCAAAACAAATATCCTTTATTCAAAATAAATATCCTTTATTCAAAATAAAAATTTGTTATTCAAAATCCAAAAAATAACACTTTAGTAAAATAGGCCTAGATTTTGTGTTACAAATAATTAAATTTTTTATTTTTAATAGGGATTGAAAATATGATTAAAATATTTATACAATAGATCAAGTATTTTTCTATATTATTCATGAAAATATTAGGTATAATCATTTGAAATTAATGCATAATTTGTGAAACTTCAAATGGTCATAAAATTTATAGAAAAAGTCCTTTGTTAGTGCATTGATTACTCCTTTAATTTATTATAGAATGAGAGATCATCTCAATTGGAAACTTTATTGGAACTTTTACATTTGGAAGGTTCTGAAGCATTTTTACTTGAAGATCTATATTTCAAAGTATTGGGTCCTACACATTTAGATTGTAATTTTTTCACATGTACACATGAATCCATCAAAGAAGAAAAATTATTTAAGTATACATTATCATGTGGATTAGTTTATATATCCTATTAAGATAACCAATCAATATCACAACCTTTAAGAGTGTGTAAAAAATGGATTTATTTTGATTAAGGTAAGTGATTTTAACCAGAGCTATGAACTAGAATACATGGGAAGGACCTAGACCCCAATACAACTTAGCCACAAGGGTGAAAAAAAAATCTCACAAGAAGAGAGTTATAAAAAATTGGTAGTAGGGACTAGTAGAAATAAAGCCCCTAAGAAATCCAACAGCTGAATAATCAACACAAGAATTACCAAAATATTCAAGGAGGATTTAAGATAAACCTTTAACCAAGGAGCTCTATCTATTGTCTAGAAAATATTGCTTAAGGATGTTATATTTTCGTTGTTTAGCTATAAGGTTGTAAGGTCTGTCGACCTATCACATTTAGAGAAAAATATTTTGAGGATATTAAATTTTTCGCTTGTTAATTGTAACTTTTTATTTGTCCATTATATGTTCTCTTTCCAAAGAATTTTTTTATGTAATAGTTATGGTTATTATGGATGATAATGATAATGATTAAATGGATGAATTAGATGTAACATGATTAGAATGAGATAGGATGGATTAGAGACATGTGATATGGATTAAATTATTTGGGTACATGATTAAGATAAGGTGGATAATTAAAGAATGATTAGGGCACAAAAATAATAAATACGGATTATTATATGAACATTATTAGGATTAGAATGGTGATTATTCTAGAACATTCGATCTAATGAATGATTAGGAAGGGATGATTACATGGTTAAATGGGCTATTAAGATACTTGGTTCAATTAAATATGATTAGGATGAGGGGGGATGCTTAGGATGAAAATAATAATTTTCTAGGATGTGACATATTAGGATATGAAAATGGATGATCAAAAATTTGAAGGTGAACAAGTAAGGTCATTCCATGTCAAACATAAATTTATACAATCAAGGAATAGACATGATTTAAAGGAATTTCTAGGAAAAATGTGAACTTTTTAATTTAGGAATTGCCTATTATACATATGTACATGTGTACATGATCTAAGATTCAACAAATGAAATCAAAGATTCAAGTGAACTTAAAAAATAATTCCATGTGTCCAACATATATAATTTTTAATGCAAAATTGGAAATAGATGAATTAAAGGAATTTAGGCAAAATGTTTAAAAACATTTTTAAAGTCACTAGGTTTTGTATCAAGCATATATGTGATCTAACATACATATTTAAGTGGAGTTTCAAGTTCAAGTAAATTATGAAATCAAAGATTCTTGAACTAAATTAAGAATACCACATGGAACAAATTTATTTATATATACAATTCCAAAAATATTTATGACCAAGCCTTTGAAAAAACCCATTCTAAATCATGCTACATGTCCAATAAATATAAATATATAGATCTAGAGATCTATAAAAAGTTTGAGTACACACACGTGCATATATATATCGAGCCAATGTACATGTACGTGCATATATCCAAAAAATAGCTTAAAGCTCCTGATACATAAAATATGGATCCTCTCTATCTTTAATTATCTCTAAAAAAATTTCATGATATTCAATAGGCAACCTCCACTTTTGTTTGGCACATCCTTTTTTAGGTAAAGTTTCTAAATTTATTTTTGTTGCTATAACTAAGTGACTGTAACGTAGAACCTTTTGTCCTAACATATAATCAACAAAATAAATACCATTTTTATCTATCTTTATTTGTTGATAATATGTGCCTTCAATAACGATTGATCCAATGGGATACTCTTATCCATCACCATCTATCATCGATTCCACCAATTTGCTTTTTGGTTGTGTACATCTTAGTAGATAGTAATCTACACCTTTTGCATTGTCAGGATCTGCAACAACAATGAAAATATCTCCTGTACACACACCACATGTAAAGTAAATACAAAAGTTGAAAATATATTTTTAATCAATTTTAACTAAATTAAACACATGCTTTAAACTTACATAAACATGGAATATATTTAAATCAAATTTAACTAAATTAATCAATTTCCATACCTATAACAACTAAATCAGATACATGTTTGTAACCAGCTGAATATAGAGGATCGTAAACATCGACATTGTCATCTTCAACAAAAGGAGGCATTGATATTAATTGTTTCATTTCCCATTGTGAAACATACCCATCTCTAATATTCTCACATTGAACAATATTTGCATTGTTCTCAATGCAATCAACACAAAAACATGATTTTTCCCTCACATTAATTGCATAAGGCTTACTACTTCCCGTTGTCATGATTTGATGCAGACTTCTAATACCATGAATTTCTTGACAATTATAAGGATTTGATCGATCAATATCTGTAAATTCAAATTTGAAAATTCAATTAAAAATCATGTACACTTGAACTTTGAAATTCAAATTTTTAACAAATTTTAACTAGATGTACCTATAACTTCCCAAAAATACCGTGTGTTGTATGTTGAGTCGCGAGCGGAAAAATGACTTTTACACCATTCAACAATTTCATTTGCATTTCGTATGGCATTACCTGCAAGTACACATGTTGGCACAATTTGTCACCTATTACTTTCAAGAAACTTAAAAGAATTTTTAATTTAATTTAAATATATATCTGATCTTTTCAAAAATATATCTACATTCCATATATATATATGGTGAAAGTTACCAACAAGTTCATGTTGACGAAGTGCACGCTTCACACATGCTCACGCTCCATCGTGCTCTCCTTTTCCATGTCCACTCTCATAAAGATTCCACAAAAATTTGGTGATGTGTCTACCATGTTGATGGCTTAACCAAACAAAAGCTTTTGAAGAATTAAATTATCCTGCACGAAGTTACAAATAATTACACTAAAACCAAATTAGCTCTTCAAAAAAGTAATTATATATATAAGTGCAATTAGACTTGATTTAAGTCTCAAAATTAAAAGTAAATATAAATAAATAAAATTTAAAAAATAATGTACTTACCAGCACATCCATCAGACCATATCTAGTGTTGTTCTTGATTTATGCCACATCGTCTCAGGTCTTCAAAAAACATTTTAAAACAATGAGCTACATAGCTTCTATCATGATTCATATCATCACTGATATAAAACTGAACCTCTTTGATGATAATTCAATTATCTTTTCTACTTTGTATTCCATTGACCTCTAATTCGGCATGCCTATAACAAACTTGCACAAAGATTGCAACTTGCTCTGAATGATAATATTGACTTTGAATCTCAATTTGAGGACTAAATGTATAGTTCTCAGAGAAATCTACAATAGAGAGAATACAACCTGGTGGAAAGCAATTATTTGAATCATGAAATTGTTTAGCTTGCCATCTTGCACCATGACAATGTTGGATATGTGGATATATGATATTGTTAAATTTACTTATGAATTCATTGTAAGGCAATCCACTCTCTTTGAGAATAATTTTTTTGGCCTCAACTCCTGACTTCGTTAAGTATGTCTCATATTCAAATCTCTTCCAAACAACTTGCATTTCATTATTGTCAACATATAAAAGATTCTTCAAATCTCCACAATCATTACATACATTTTTTATACATTGAACATTGAACTCTTCCGAATCTTTTGATTTTTTGCATATAAGAGACTTCACAAATTGTGTTGTACTTCCAGGGATGGCTAAATTTCGATCAATTGTTGTCATAGCTTTTCTATATGATTGTAGGTGTAGATCAAATTAAACATGATTTCGACAACAAAAAGTTTCACATACTTTATTTATACATACAAATGATGGTCGTAGTGTCTCAAACATCTTTTGACAAATATTCACATTTGAAAACTCTTGCTTGAATTCTTCAAAAATTTCACTTTGTGTTGTATCTATAAAATATTTTGGATGAGAAATTTTCATACCATCTTCACTTATTATTTATATAGTATCCCTTCTATTGTATGAAACACGAGAGAGTAGTCCAATATTCAACCACATGTTTCTTTACATCTTCTGAAATTCTATCTTTTCGGGGAACCCTACAAATATTTACCCAATTTTTCTAAATTTTTTCATCTATTTCGTTTCTCTTTTCAATATGCCTTTGAACAGTTCTCCTAGAAACATTTAGTAATTTAGAAATTTCTTGAACTTGTCTTCTATGTGATAATTTCTTACTAGAAATTATAGTCATCAACGCTCTACGTGCAACACTTCAATCACTAGATCAACTCTTTTTCTCATTACATTCTAATGCTTCTTGCAAGTTTTCAACAATTGTTTGTTTTAAATCTGATGAATTTTTCCTATTATCAACCCCTAACTCCAAAAAAGGGGTCATTTCTTTTCATCTAAATAACTTTGCAACTAACTGTGCTCTTCCAATTAGAGATTTTTCCTCAAAAAAATCATCCCATATTCTTTTTTAGTGTAATTTTAATGTGCTTTCAAATAACATATCTTCAAATGAAATATTATTGAAAAGAGAAATCTCATCCATCTCCATCAGATTTTCCATACCATAGTCCAAAAAATTTATATTATTAGGTTCAATTTGTTCTTGTACCTGTACATCACCTTGGTCATTGATATTTTCCATGGGTTGTTCTTCATGAGATGTTCTTTCACCCGCTCTTCTCTTCCTCTATCTTATTCATATTCGATCATACTTCCTTGATCTATTCCTTTTACATGCCATCACAAATTGCACTCAAATTTGAATTCACCTACATAAAAATTTGTACACACATGAGCTTTCAATGAAACATGTATAGTTAATATTGCATAAATATCTAACACTTGAAAAAAAAAAAACATAGAATTGGTGATCAATAATAATGAAATCTAAGAATATAAATAGTGAAAACAAATTTCAAATGCATTAATGAAAATAAAAACATAATCAATTAAATAAGTTCAAGATCAATGTACCTTCAAATATAGCTCTCCTATTGTTTAAATATGTTTTCTTTTCTCGAAATTAGTCTTCTAAATTGTCGAAATAAACCTTCTTTTGTCAAAATCTTTTGTCGGAATAAATCTTCTAACTTGTTGAAATAAACCTTATTTTGTCAAAATAAGCTTTCCTTAGTCGAAATCAGTTTTCCTTGGTCGAAATATATTTTACTGAATTTACTTGAGTTGAAAAATCTAAACAAAACAAAAAAAATTATATCGACCATTTTCGGTCGAGTCACTTTAGGCCAAACCTGTTTCGGTCGAGCATGTCTTGGCCAAAACCCATTCGGCCGAACATGTCTAGGTGGCATCCTACATGGCAGTCAACTCACCCTTTTTATAAAAAAATTGAAACATTCAACTTTGGCAGAGTGTTTCTCCTCTCAAAATTATTTTTCTGCAAAAAATAAAATTATCCTTTTGTAGAGCTCAGAGTGGTGAATCCAAATATATATATATATATATATATTTTTAATATTTTGATTAGTTTTAATATATGTTATTTTTAAAATAATGAAAGTAGGTTGTTAAAATGAAAAAAGAGGTTTATTAGAAATTTTTAAAAATATAGTAAAATATATTAAAAAAAATTTAAACTTATATGGTGTAGTGGAGGACAGAGTCTTCTTCAAAAGGGTATAATTTATTTTTTGAAAATGATTAAAAAATTTGAAAATAGTTGACGGCTTGTGAAAACTGTCAAATTTCGACATGTTTGACTTTAAAACGTTATTACGAGAAAAATATACATCAAAATTTGAAAAAAAAATTCCATGCGGTAGATATTGAAGTTTACCTATTTGGAGAAAAAAAAATTAGAGAAAAATGATGTTTTTTTCAATTTGTTTCTTGATGGCCCGTGAAGTCACTCTTTTTTGAAATTTTCAACATTCCAAAATTTGTCCTTAAATTGAAAAAAACATAATGAAAACAATTTTTTTTTTAAATTAAAAAAATTATAGGAATAATCTTCATCAAAAGTTCTACATTTCATTAGTTTACAACATTTTGAAATTCAAAACATAAAGACCACTTTTATGTGGTCGAAGTTCAAAATTTTTTTTGTTGTTGGCCGATTCCTTTATAAAGTGTGACACAGGTTTGTGCTTTTACCCAGGATTTTATTAAATACTTTAGTAAGATTGTTGCACCATTATTTGTTTTACTAACTAAAGATATTGAATTTGATTAGACATCAAAATGCCAACACTCATTTGAAGAGCTAAAGAAAGCCTTGCCTCAAGCACCTGTTTTGAGAGGGCCAAATTGGACCTTACCCTTTCATATACATACAGGTGCTTTCAATTTTTCTATTGGATTAGTTTTGGGTAAAAAAGAAGGTAACAAAGAATATGCAATCTATCACATTAGCAAGAATCTCTAAGGAGCATAGTTGAATTATATTGTTACAGAAAAGGAGATGCTAGCAGTAGTGTATGCCATAAATAAATTTAGGCAATATATTGTTTATTCAATTTTTATCCATAAAAACCATACAACTATCAGATATCTGATGAACAATCCTATAGTTAGGGGTAGATTAGTAAGATGGCTACTCCTACAAGAGTTTGATATTACAATAGTGGACAAACCTGGTAAGGCTAATGTAGTGGTAGATTTTCTGTCAAGATTGCCAACACAATAAACTGAAGGGGTAGTGGATGATTCATTTCCAAATGAATACTTGTTTGCTCTTAATGTACATTTACCCTGGTATGCTGACATTGCAAGTTATTTAGTGACAAGGTAGATTCCATCACAGTTTTCTCCAAGGGAAAAGAAAGCTGGTACACAAGTGTTTTCCATACTCTTAGATATCTAGTTATCTTTTTTACACTAGCCCTAACAACATCATGAGAAGATGCATAAGCGAAGATTGAATATTTGATATCATGAAGGCTTGCCATGATGAACCATGTGGGGTCATTTTGCAACAAAAATAATAGCATTCAAAATCCTCACATCTAGTTACTATTGGCCAACTTTGTATAAGGATTCTATCAAATACACAAGGAGCTATGATAAGTGTCAAAAAATGGGTAAGCCAACTAAGAGTGATAAAATGCCATTACGGCCTCAGTTAAAAATAGCTCCCTTTGACAAGTAGGGTCTAGATTTCATTGGACCAATCTCACCTACTTTCAACAACAAGGAATGCATTCTAGTTTGTATTGATTATCTGACTAAGTGGGTAGAAGTAAAGGCCTTACAGTTTTCCAGAGATGGAAATGTGGCTAAATTCTTGTATGAGGAAATTTTTACTAGGTATGGAGTACCTAGAGAAATAGTCATTGATTAGGGTCCACAATTTACTTTAGACCTCATCACCAAACTAGTTGAAGAATACAAAATTAGGCACAAAAAGTCAACACCTTATCACCCTCAGGCCAATGGTCAAGTGGAGGTTACTAATAGAGAAATTGAAAGTATTCTCACCAAGACATTGCAATTAAATAGGAAAGATTGGGTTGTTAGGTCACTGGAAGCGATATGGGCATATAGAACAACCTGGAAAACAACAACTGGTTTTACACCCTATTAGCTAGTATATGGCAAAACAACAATCCTCCCAATTGAGTTTGAATATAAGACATTAAGAACAACAGTAGAGTTAGAAATGGATCTAACAGTAGCTCAAAAGGAGAGGTTACACCATTTAAATGGTCTGGATGAAATTAGGATGGAGGCAATCCATCACATTGAGATAGTACAGAAGCAAAGGATAAAGTGGCATGACCAATATATCAAAACAAAGGAGTGTAATGCAGGGGATTGGGCCTTATTATGTGATTCAAGGTACAAGGATTTGAAAGGAAAAATCCAATCTAGGTGGTTAGGACTTGATGAGATCAGCCAGGTCTTTCCTAATGGAGCAGTGAAGTTGCACACCATAGATGTAGTAAGGTTTTAACTTCTAGTCAATGGCCATAGGCTGAAGCTTTATAAGAAACTAGTATAGAAGGGAGATTTTATTTTCTCTATTTTAGCAGTATGGTGTTTAAAGTGATCCAGATACAAGTTCAAAAACACAAAGTGATGTTTCAACAACACATGATATACCGAGTACTTCAGGTGACCCAGAGATTGAGCTACACAACTCAATCCTTGCGATCACTCAAGATTAATTTTTATTCTACCTCACAAGCACACACAACACAGTTATAATGGCATTCATATTTTCTCTAGAGGGACCTATTTTATATTTAGGTGCTACACATTCAGAAAGGGTCCTGTTGCAGTAGGGACCTGTAGCACAATAGTTGTCAACATTCAAACGAAACTAGATGTCGAAGGTACTTGTAGCATCATCTAGCAGAAACAAATTCCAAATCGCTTGACACCACATTCACTATAGTTCACACATTCTAACCTCAAAATTCTCACATGTACTATCCATCTTTTCATAATAAGTACCCACAACGTGCTTCTTTTATTTCCTGCTACCAATACAAATTTTAAATGTTTGAACTATCACATCACCAACTATTATCTGTCTAATCCATTTCCTTACTTTACATTTGCCACCTCACAATTCATTCACCTGCAATTATTTTTGGTCACATCAAATCATATTCCAGATACATGTTATTCAATTTACACACACGACGATCAATTAATCCTTTTTGGCAGGTACGCAAGGTACACTATAATTACTCTAGATTTTTTAACACTTTCATTATGTATTTCATATTAAATTAAGCATTTGAAATAATCATACCATTAATTTCCATACTTTCTACTCATACCCTTCCCTATCATGAGTTGAAGTGCGGTGACTTCAAACCTTAAGTTGGGGGGAGGGTACAACTGAGCCAATTTTTCCAATTTCTGCCACCTAAAAGCAAATACAACAAATATATATGACATGGAAAACCCTCCTAAAATTACACCTACTTTATGTTGATACTTTCAATTTCCAATTCCCTAATCCTATGAACTTGAGCTAAGTCAAACCCAAAACCTTTTTTTGAGCTCAATTAAGGTGATACTAAGGAGAGTTGCAATTACAGTATGGCAGTGAAAGTGTATAAGGAAACAACAAAATAGAAGAAGGGTTTTGAAGGTGGTGAAGTGGAATTGAGCTGAATTTTCAAGGTTAACACATTGAGTAGAATTAAAAGAGAGTAATAATGGGAGGTGATGTTATCAAGAGAGAGTCGTCGGCTCACAAGAAAATACTAGAAGATGTAATGGTCTTACCTATCTTCATAAGAGTGGATTGGCTTGATTATTTCTTAAAACTAATATAATTTGACAATGATATATCACAGAGGTTTGCAGCCACATTGGAGAATGATGAAGCAATGGTGAAAGGATTATCAGTGGATGCATTTGAAGTCACCATAGCACAGGTTTCTGGTTTACCCAAAACTAGAGCAGAGTTTCCAGCATGCGTTGATGCAGTGGCTACCAAAGAGGAATTTTGTGAGTGAAGAGAGAATTTAGACTTGTCACCACAAGGTACAAAGAGTCTCTTTCTTCCATGGATTTGGGCTAATTGTGCTTCCTATGTCATTAGATATCTTACCTGTGACAGTAGACAAAATATTTTGTATAATGTACATTTTAAATTTCTTAGTCACCTTCACCACAACAGGTTGGTAAATGTGCCAAATTTCCTTTATAACATGTTGAAAAGAATGGCATCAAAGTTTCAAAGGAAATAAAGTGACACTTCCTTATCACACCATTGTTTAATTGCCTTATTTGTAAAAAGAAGCTTGATAATTTAGTACCCACAGGTAGACTAGGAATATTTTAAGAAATGTGAAGATATTAACTATTTACTAGAGGCACTGGTAGTACCTAAGACTTTAGAGCCACAAGATGAACCTATAAGAGAAAGTACTCATGTATCACCGATGACTTCACCTACCCATAGCCAAGGTGAGGATGAGGAGCACAATGTGTTAGATTCTAAGTCACTAGTAGTGGAGGAAATTCCATCTTCTTCAAAACCACCAAAACCCAAGAGCAGAAGAGGCAGCACATCCACATCATCCACACCTTCTAAAACATAAAAGAAAAATAAGGATGTTGAAAAGAAGAAGGATGTTAAAAAGGAAACACCTACACCTAAGCATTCAGATAGATTAAAGAAATAAGGTGTCATGAGGGGAAGTGTGGAAAAACCTGAGAAAGAGGAAAAGGGCAAAGAACAATAGGAGGAAGATGTAATGTTAATAGAGACAGACTCCAAAGGGAAGGGAAATATGCCTAGAAATGTAAATACACCTGTGAAGAGGAAGAGATATGTATCTACCACTTTTGATTCAGAATCAAAATATGTGTTTGTTTCTAAGAAAACACAAAAGAGAACCCCAGATAATCCTACTTATGAAGACTATCATTGTCCAGGGGTGGGTAATGAGCACTTTATGGAAACATAAGAAATGTTTGTAGAAGATAGAGATGTCAAGAAAGAAATTAAGGAAGATTTAGATAGAATAAAACATTTGTAAGAGTTAGTACAAAGCTATGAAAAGAAAGAGAAGGAAAGGGAAACAAAAATACAAGAATTGGAAGAAATTTTTTAAACATATGGCCATGGTACTAAACTTGATTTATTGGCACAATTGACCATTATTAAGACAGGGCATGGAGAACTTGTAGTACAAAATCAAAGACCTCCTCCCATAAGAAATTCAATTCACCATACAACCTTGTCACTTGGTTATCATCTATGAAGGGTGACTGATGAGTTTGCACAAGAGAAAGAAAGTGGAAGAAAGAAAGAAAACTTTGATTGAAGAACATTATCGGCCTCCTATAATGTTTTAACAACTAAGCCTTTATAGCTGTGATTCGGAGATTAGACATCTTACCTGAATAGCTATCTCAATCATCATGAAGGTACATTTAAATTGTCAACCTAGGGACGTAAACTTGAAATGTGTTAGCATTGTATGTGCACTAGGAATCCAAAGTAGCCACATTCATCCTATAACTAAGAAAGTCACAATACAGAAAGTGAATTGCTTGGAAGGAAATAACATAAATGTTGGAAATCAACCAATAACTAGACTAAACTAAAATACATGACAAAAATGAAAATTTGAGTGAACAAATAGGAAACTACTGTGTTCTGCATTGGCTGCAGGAACAATCATAAAATGGAATTCTAGTGGTTGTAGGAACAGTCAGTGCCAAATTCTTAACTAATGATTGAACAAAATAAAACAACTAAACTAAACTAAGGTACGGGATGGAATACTCACCAAGTGGGCCCCCTTGGATAAGTATTCCCTAAAACTAAGATAAACTCAGATGCACAAACTTATAACTTCATTTATTTCATTGGAAAACATGAGTATAAATGAGTAACATGATTGTATTACTGAAAAGCTCAAAAGTGTGATTACATCATCAAATTAACATTCTTCAACTAGGAAAAAGAGAGAGCTCAGAAGGAACAACAAAGCCTTATTTAAACACCTATCAAGGCAATCAACTCCAACAGACGTGGAGGACGCCACATTAGGGAAATGCAGAAAAGAGCACAGGCAGCTACGCATCCACAAAATTTGTTAGGCATGTTTGCCTTAATGTGATTCTAGCACAACAATAACACCAGTGCTTGCTCAACAACATTTAAGACCATTGCAAGGTGGTTACAATCCAATTTGCATGAGGAATCTCCAGCTGCCAAGAGTCTTCTCTCCATTAAATGACCACCTTGTTGACCAGTATGGCACACGACCAGCTGGCAAAATCTTCCTGGTTTGCAGGCCTTTAATTATCTACATGACAATGTTAGCAAACACAACAACTGCATATCCATAATCATATTAAAGTGACATTTATTAAGCACGTGCAAAATTAACACAGTCAGTTCGTATAGCATGTCAATATCACTTGAAAGTTATGAAATTAAGTTCATGTTCAAAGTCTATAGTTTTAAGGAAATATTATGAAAAGATCAACTCCCAAGTATCAAAGTCTTATGACAACTACAGTAAATGGACAACAACCCTATCAATAATTAAACCATAAACTAGACTCATCAAACATGCAAAAGTGATGGAAGGGAAAGAGATTGAGCTAAGAAAATTAGCAGTCAGATTTGAGGAATTGGCAGATAAAGTTGCACAAATCATAAGATGTAGGCCTCCAACAAGGACATATGCACTATTTTTGCAAGAAAAAATAATGAGTTTTCAATTTAGTAGGCTAATCAATAACCAAATAGTTGGGATGAGTAGAAAATTTGAGTTTCTTAATATTTTTGTTGATTCTACACTAGCATGATTGATTGTGTGAATACTATTTACACAACTATGTTGTGCCAGATGAAACATAGAGGAATCCTCTGATGTTTGTAGGGGATCTCTAAGTAAGGGCACTTTCATCTTATTATAGGAATGAACAATTTAGGGGAGAAATAATGGAAGAATATGGGAGAGGGAGAAATCAGTTGCTCTCCCAATCAAGAAATAATCTAAAGACGTTGATGAAGTTATGGATGAATGGTTGAAACTCCTGGCTCATATAGGTGTAGGAAGGAATATTATGAAACTAAGGACAACGAATTATAAAAGAATGTAAACATTAGTTGTGTGATTGGGTCAGTAATGTTACAGTTATATGCAGAGCAGATGGAACAACTTGACTCTAGAGTTGCAGAGAAAGGAACCTCATTCCATGTATAATTTCACCACCATGCTTGAGAGGGTACACGGGTACATGAAAATTGGTGATGACTGGGAATTCATTGGGTACCACTTACATTTCATCCACCTATGCTACTCTATCCAGTTCCACATTGGACCATGGAAAAATGTGAGGAATATGAGAAAGCTGGGAATATTAGAATGAGACAACTTGCAGTTTACATAGGTTTCTACTTAATGCAGATCAAGGGAGTTGATGCTGACATGGACCTCAAGGAGATCACCTTGCGATATAATTTGTACCCCTAGTGTTTTGCTTGAGGACAAGCAAAAGTATAGTTGGGGGAAATGATGGGTTCAGTTATTAGCCTATTTTTTGTTGCTTTTATGCATACTTTCAAACACTTTTAGATAAACCTTTCATACAATACTCCTATGATATGCTATATTTTCATGTTTATTATACAACTTTGGACCTAAATAATAGTAATGGAAATATAGCTATAATATAGTAACAAATTGCATGGTTTATATGTGAGTATGTATGAAATGTGGATGTAATTTTGTGTTTAATTATGGTAGTTAGCTTTGTGTATATGTTTTATGAATTAACCTCTTGCAACTCAAGAATGAACTATAACACACAACAAAAGGAAGACTTGGACAATGAAACAAGGGAAGTAAAAGATCAAGGTGAATGCAATAACTATCGTATGAAGACACCTAATGGAGTTGGTCATGCATCATTATGATAATTAATAAAGTGCTAGAGAAGAATAATTCTTTTGTTGATAGGATTCTGAATAACTATTTATATGTTCTACATACAATTTTGTTTTACAGAGTTTTAGTTCTATTAGAATTGTTCTTTCTTTTCAATTATAGTTTGAACAATTCAAACTTAACTATATACTCTGATATCTAGGAGTGATAGTTAATGATTGTAGTTAATTGTTGCTTAGAATAAATCCCCCATACTTGTATATAGCCAATGGTTGAGTCCTTAGATAAGTTAGTTGATTTTTAGTATTTTTCTGATATCAATTGATTTTTAGTTTTAGTTATCATCTACAGACATGTTGAATATTTAAAATGATTTCATTGAATACAATTTGTGAAGAAGATTTTGTGTAATCTTTTGTGATGTGTAATGAATGAAGTTCAGTTTCACATGGATGCATAGAATATGATATTTAGATTTGGTTATAGTTAAGTGAAGACAATCATTTGAGTAGGCCACTCAAAGTAACTATTATTCACTCCATTTATAGTTCTATTTCTATTAGTAGTTATTTATGTTTATCATTGTTTCATAAATTGCATGTAAAGCAAAATAGATTCTCACACTTTGATTATCAGTAATGAATGTTCATGAACATGCATGCATTTAGTTAATCTATAGTACTTTGGAGGTTAGAATAAGTTTAATTGTTATTTGATTAGTTATGAGTTAGCTCAATAATTATTTATTACCAATGGTTCAGTTATAGGTTAAGTTGTAGGTACCTATAGCCATTAGCTCTAGTTTCTTTCTTTCATTGTTATACAATTATGCAAATTTCTAGCAAGTAAAACACCTTGAATAGGATAACCTAGGTAATATTATGTCTCTAAAGGATCATACAGTGCAACACCATCATAATTTTACAAACCTTGGTTGATAATTTAATGTAGTCTTTACAATTTTGAGTGGACTATTCAACTAGACATACCTTTGAATTGTGTAAGTTTTACCAAGTTTACAATACATTAGTTTAGACTCTATAGTGAGGATAACAATAGGTTTATTATGGATGGAAATTTATTATGGATGAAAATGGGTGTAATGGGATGGATGATTTGTTTCTTTTTCAATAGTTTCAATGTTTTTTACTTTTGAAATGTTTTGAGGCTATTTTTGGTATTTTGACGTTTTGTCGAGTTTGTTTTTGGTATTTTTATATTTTTTGAGCTTGTTTTTGGTATTTTTGCAAAATGTGGATGTTTTAGAATTTCGTGAACATTTTATATGTTTTGAAGTTTTTAAACATATTTCAATGTTTTGGGATTTTGATGTTATCTAAATGTTTTTGGAGTTTTCAATATTTTTGAGCATTTTGAAGTTTTTGAACATATTTGAATGTTTTTGGGATTTTGATGTCATATATATGTTTTTGGAGTTTTCAATATTTTCAATGTTTTGAAGTTTTCAAACATATTTGAATATTTTTGGGATTTTGATGTTATCTAGATATTTTTGGAGTTTTTAACATTTTTTAATGTTTTGAAGTTTTCAAACATATTTGAATGTTTTTGGGATTTTGATGCTATCTAGATCATGATGTGAGCTATAAGACATGGATCAAGATTTATTTCAAAGAAAGATGTAAGTACCTGTCCGAGAAATGTCTAGTAATGTATGAAATGTTATGAACGAATGCATGGATCACGATGTTTGATGGATATGGAAAGATGTGAAGAACTATCTTGTGATAGGATAACATGTTTGAATAGAGGATAATGCTAGATGATTGATGGATGTAGGTGATGGTGTTGAATAGGATAGGATAGGATCAATGATAATGAACTATGTCCATATTTTTCCAAAAGCAAGTTTGAAGTATACCCCTAATCTTTGTCAAGATCAAGACAGTTTTAGATTTTCATGAAAATGGATTGGTTTGGATTGGATGGGATATTATATTTTAGATTTATTATAGCGGGGATGAGATGTTTCCACCTTGAATGGCACACATAGATGATTGATTCTACACATGACGCTTGTTTTCCAAGTTTTCATCATGGTACCTATCCAAAGTCCCACCGAAGTGGTTTTTGCTAGAGGATGATTTTTCTCTTTACTATTTTCTTGATTTTTTTGGATTCTTCCAATTTTCTATAATTTTTAGGATTGATTGGATTATTATGTCGAACCACTTGGTGGTGCTGATGTAGATGCTACTGTCAAGATATGCCAATAGTATTTTGTCTAGAAGAGTTGCTTTACCAAGATTTGGGAATTTGAATAGAACCCTTGAGTGTTCTTGTCTTTGTTGCTACTAGAGTTAACCTTATATAGATGCACACATTATGATAGAGCACCCTTATAGTCCTTATGATAAAGAGTTTTTGCTAGGACATAGTCAATGTGAGATTTGGATATTCTGGATTTTGAGATAGAAGGTGGACTTCAATGAGTGATATGAGGTGAAGATGGATCAGTCGATAGCTTGGATAAAGGATCTTTGATTCTCCCAACTTGGGATGACGAGCAATGAAAGGTGGATATGTAAATCCAATTGGAATTAGGACCAACTTATTCATATACTTTGTATGTCGTTGTTGAAGCTTTCTTTTGTATTGTTGGACATTTTTAATGGATGAAATTCCCTTTTTTTATTTTGCCTCATAGTTTATTTGACTATTGGAGTTTGATAGGGATTATTTTCTTTATTTTTCTTTGGGATCCATATGAATTTTATGTGCCCATTTTGAATTTTTTATTCTTTAGCTCGAATGATTTGATTTCTTTCTTTGCAAAGATTTTTCTCTTCCTATTGGTCCCTGTTAATGATCGATCAAGAATTCAACAAGTCTGAAGTTCTTCCTGTATGAGATTCGATCTACAAAAGTAGAACATTTATCGATTTCAATATCTTCTTTTGTGGATCAGATCAACATTAAGTATGTAAGAGGGAGACACGTCCCATGAGTGGACATGTCTCCACAAAGTGGAGGCATGTTCGTTCACGGGATGTGCCTTTTGACTTTAACTAAGCACCCGATCTATAATTGGGTTATGTTACTTAATAAACATAAATGTTTACTAAGTTTGATCTGTATTTATCTTGCACAGATAAATAATATCCAATCTAAAAATGATCACCGATAATGATGCTCGATCGGGATCCTATATGAAACATGAAGAACCATTAATCTGCAAGTAATAACCTCTAGATGCAGATCGATAATATACTCAGAATAGTAGTTTGATTAGATAAGTGATCATCGATATCTATATCTGACCAAAGCTACCATATTTCAACACTCCCTCTTAGCTAGGGAAGATAACTCCAACCAAGTATAAAGTGATATCACCTTACTCGTGATATCAGAAGATGTGGTATACTAAAAGTGTCAAGTCATGTGACATTCTTCATGACACATCTTCATTATGGTATGTGCACTGACATCAAGTCACATGATGTCTACCATAATAAATCATGGCATATCTATAGATATATATACATATCCACCATGAATAAGGATCATAATGATCTTCAAATTTATATCAAGTCTCATGATATCTATCAAAATTTCCAAGAGATACTATCATGACATATCCATGGATATCAAGTCACATGATATCCATCATGATAGTTAAACTAATCATTGTAAAATCGTCACCTTACAATGTCAAAGTGTTCATTATCAGAAAGATCGTCACCTTTCAATAATGTACACAAAGGGGGGGGGCATAAAGTCATGGAGTCACACACATGACAAAAGAGTTTACACATTAAACATCTTTTAAATATATTAGTACAAATAAACAATTTGAGTCTTAATAACTTACATTTCAAACATACCAAGTTTCTTCCTGAAGAGTTCAAATTTGACTCTGGAGAGAGTTTTTGGTGAATTTTTGTTGTTTGATCGCTTGTACTAATATACTCCAACAGGATCACATTCCTTTCTACCATGTCTCTCACATAGTGGTAAGGAATTTCTATATGCTTTGATCAAATAATCCCACAAGCAATTTCTAGAGCCATACTGCTTCTCTTGCTCCCATAGAGGCTGAAATATAATCAGCTTCTGTTGTACTCAGTGCCACAAAATATTGCTTCCTGCTACACCGGAATATCATCACAGACCGCAACCTGAAACAACATCCAGAGGTACTCTTTCAATCATCTTCTTTAGGTTCAGTAGGCTCCCTATGAATCTTCAAGCACTTGCATCAACCTCCTGACTTCATCGTCCAAGATTGCCTGCAATACTTGCTTTAGATAAATGGTTTCCAATGCACACCTCTGTAGAGATTCAAGGTTGTCCTCTTCAACCTCATCTCAGATCCCTCTATTATAAATAGGTTTGTGGAGTTACCAGTGTTAAATCCAGGTTGACTGACATGAGGAATTATGATCTCAACTGCTGAAGATGTACTTCAAGGATTTAGCATCAACATTGCAACCCTTACTGAATCATAGAACTCCCTCTGAGGGTTAATTCTTCCTCTTCAAAGATATGTCTTCAACCATTCACTCAATCTCAAGGCTGCAAGCAATGTCTCCATTCTCTTTTCTCTTGAAAGAAATATCTTGGTCCATCATGATTTTCTCTCTTAATGTTAAAGCATGAATTAATAACAATTCATGAACATTATTCAACCATGCAATACTTATCTTAATGAAATCACAATCATGTATGCAGAACTGAGGGATCGATATCAATGATCATAATATCTTCTCTCTTTGCCCTTTATAGTGACGTTGATTGTTGTTGCTCTTAATACAAACTCTTGACTTTGATTGTAACTAATCACACAACATTGGAGTTGAAATCTTCACGGGACTGGAACATTATGAAGGATCATCATCTAATCTGCATATACTCGATGACCAGACAACACAAAATAAGATTCAATTATCTTAACTTATCCCAGTGATCTTTTACTAACACACATGATCAAACAAATGTTATTAG
Source organism: Sequoiadendron giganteum (assembly GCA_007115665.2). NCBI lineage: Eukaryota > Viridiplantae > Streptophyta > Pinopsida > Cupressales > Cupressaceae > Sequoiadendron > Sequoiadendron giganteum. Next base: position 467,005,965 of record CM021102.1, on the reverse strand, counting down.
ATCTGCACAACCCAATAGACTGACTTTCAACTCAAATGAAAATGATTTTAAGGATACGCAAAAGAATACTTATCTATTAATTTGTCCAACAGTGACGAACTGTACTTTTGTTTGAGATCCCAATTAGGATTCACAAAGAGCTTGAAGTTGACAGGTTGTAATGTGTGCCTTCAATCTTTTCGGGACACAATCCAATCATCATCGTGTTTTAGCATCAATTTCTTCCACACGACCTGCTGCAGGAATATGACAATTTGAAATTTTGACTCTATAGGTAGGCCGTTGTAGTCAAATGATATGTTGCAATTTCAAGTGGTGTTGATTGTCCAAATTTGGCATACATGACAGTTGACACAACTGCAAAGCCTAAGGGGGAGATGACGCAACCTTCAGACTTGAGTCTACCCGCAAAGAGATGACACTTTAAGTTGTTGACATGATCTAGAGTATGATGCACGTAGATTACAATTTGGACTTCCAATATGGCACCTTACAGAGGACGCTTTGTTGGAAGATGAACGTAGACCTTCAGGATGGTGTCAGCCTAAGATTACTGACCATCACGGCTTCAAAATGACACAGGCATATAATCTAGACTCCACCTCAAGTCTTGATACCTTTAGTCATGTGCCCTAAGATATCTTAAATTATTAACAAATAGTGACCGATCCTTGCAAATACGCATTCGTGGTCACCATACCTTGACGAAAGACTTGATTCCTGAACATCATTGAATTCCAACCATTTATCGTAGATTCCTGGCAACCTTTAAAAATGATACTCTATCCAGTTGAAACTTTTACGGGAAGGTAAATAAAGATTCTCGTCCATGCCAGTCGATGATGAACCCTCCAATAAAAATGCTATCTCATATATCCGCTGATAGATCTGGGCATACAAGGACTCACAAAGAATATCCTTCCTGTAATGGCGACGTCAAGTATAACGTTATATCACGAAGAAGATCCTTCTCGTAATGGCAGTGTCAAGTATAATGTTATCTTTGCTTCTTGCCCATAAGCGATATCATCCAAGCTCCGCCCAAGGCGGCGTCGCTTAGATAGTTCCAACAGAGAATTCGATGATGATTATAGCAATGTTGATGTGAAAAGAAGCTTCCTTTGCGAATGGATGGTCTGAACAAAGTTCTTGTGAATTCTTAACTTAGCTCTGATACCATGTTAATGATTGATCAAGAATTCAACAAGTCTAAAGTTCAACCTGTATGAGATTCGATCTACAAGAGCAGAACATTTATCAATTTCAATATCTTCTTTTGTGGATCGGATCTGCATTAAGTATGTAAGAGGGAGACACATCCCATGAGCGGACATGTCTCCACAAAGTGGAGGCATGTCCATTCATGGGATGCGCCTTTTCACTTTAACTAAGCACACGATCTATAATTGGGTTATGTTACTTAATAAACATAAATGCTTACTAAGTTCAATTTATATTTATCTTGCACAGATAAATAATATCCAATCTGAAAATGATCACCGATAATGATGCTCGATCGGGATCCTATATGAAACATGAAGAACCATTAATCTGCAAGTAATAACCTCTAGATGCAGATCGATAATATACTTGAAATAATAGTTTGATCAAATAAGTGATCATTGATATCTATATCTGATCGAAGCTACCATATTTCAACAGTCCTAATTAGTGGGTGGAAAGGTACAAGGACAATGATTCATGATATGGATGGTTTAAGTGCTAACATATGTTTCATTATAAGGACTCTTCATGACTCCCATGTTGATGCTTGGATTATATTAAGTTTCCCTCGGTATTATGGAGGTATCATTGATATATTTAGATTCTTCAATTTTTGAATAACTAATACCTTGATGCTTAGGATTGTTGACTATCTGCACTTGTTCTAGGATACCTTGTTCATGTAGATCTAATTCTTCTCTACTTTGTTGAGAATATTCAAAGGTAGTAGTAGAAATACTGGATTTTGATTGTTCTTCAAAAGATATTGATGATTCACAATCAATGTAGAAACCTTCTTCTTGCTCAAGTTTTGAAATGTCACCATGAAGTTATGTGAAATTTTTCATAGCTTGATCATTTGCAAGGATGTCAAGAATAGGAGACTTATTCTAGAGGAAGATCATCTACATTTCCATTGGAAGCAAGCATCTCATGGGTAGATGTAGGAGTGACTGGTGTATGGATATGGTTATCGTTTGTGAAATCCTGTATTGATTAGAAAATACTCATTAGATCATGGTATTATTTTAGAGAAGTAGGCTCTTGATCTTGACTCATTTTAGAGAAACTATCCTTAACGGATTGGGAAATACTATTTAGGTCATGATAATATTTTAGAGAAATGGATTCTTGATCTTGACTCATTTTAGAGCAACTTTCGTTATGTCGAGGATCATGTTCTTGACATGGACCTTAGATTGATGGTGGAGTATGGATGAAAGAATCTTGGGTGGTATTAATAGATTCAAATGATGTGATAGAGGCTTCTTTCAATGAGGCTTCTTAAACATGTTCTATCATGAAGTCAAATGAGGGAGATATGTTGTGACCTGAGACATATTTAATGCCATTATTTTGAGGTAGAACATTGCTAGACACTGTTGGATGGTCTTGATTAAGTGTTAGAAAAGTATCTTGATAAATGTATAATTTCTCATCTTCTGAACCATGGTTGGTACCAACAGATTCATGGGATCCTTGGATGTGTCCTACAATGTTGTCACATGAATAATTCACATTGTTGTAATTTTTTGTTTTACCAAAATCTTTCCCTTGTCCATGGTTGGGCATTGGATCTTTGTGCATTTCAATATATTTGTTTCTAGAAGATCCTAATTTTTCACCTACATTCACTTCTTCTTGATCAACAAGGTCTTGTATGAGACATTTCAATTGCACACAATTTTGTGTCTTGTGACCTTTTGTTCTTTGATATAGACAAAAGTCGTTTTCATTATACCACAAGGGTTTTATTTGTGGTTTGGGATGATTTCTATATTCAAGAAGCTCGATATGTTTTGATTGAATCAGCTTGTTAAGGACTGTGTCAATGGGATCCCCTAAGAGAGTGAATTGTCATCCAAGAGCATTGATAGGTCTTGGTGGTATTGGTCCTCTTGGAGGATTAGTGTTTTGTACATTTTGTTTGTTATTTTATTATGTTTGTGTGTTATGTTGTCTATTTGGTTGAGATTGTGTGGTTATCACAACTTTTTCATCGAAAACACCATCATTAGTTACTTTCTTGTTTTTAACCCATATACGAGATTTGTCACTTGAACTAGACGGTTGGTTATTGTCTTTATAGATTTGCACTGATCCTTTAGCAATGAGTGTTGTTTCAATGTTAAGCCCTTTTGATATGAGTTTTTTGAAGGTTGATACATATTGCATGCATAGCTGAAAAGAAATTTTTGTGTTTAGATTACTTGCAATGATTTCCACTTGTAATTTTTTGAGCATGGTCCATTTTCACTTGCTTGCCTTATGTTTACATCTTTGTAGGAAAGAGGAAACTTAGGTTTCTCCTTTATTTTGTTTGAGAAGGTATAGTTTGTCTAAGGTGATTTTTGCCAATATTGTAGGAGAAATGAGCTACAAATTGATCTATGATCTCTTGAAATGTTTTTTTATTCCGGGTGGTAGATGTGAAAACCACTCAATAGCTTGTCCAACGAAACTACATGGAAAGAGGCACATAAGATATAAATCGTAATAGGATACTTCCATGCAAGCTACATATAACTCTTTTATATGCTCTTCGGGGTTACCACGTCCTTTGTATTTATCAAACATCTGCATTTAAAAATTTGGGGGAAAGGGTAACATTGTTATGCTTCTGTTGAATGGATATGGACATAAGACTTGGACAACATAGATATCTTAGTATTTCTCATTTGTATATCTTGAATCTTTTGTGTCAAAGTTTTAATTTGTAAAGATACATCTATAGGAGGAACGATTGATGGTGGTTTGTAAGTGTTGTATTGATTTGGATCTTAATATAGAGGGGCTTTATGTTGTATGGATTATTTGGAGGTTGAGGAACCATTTGATATTATGGATTGGATTGTGGTGGAGGAGGTGCATTGTAAGTTCCATATTGATGTTGGGGGATGAAGCTTGGTTGGGTTTTTTTTTCAAGGTTTGTTGTTGTGCCTACAAATGTTGTTGTGCTTGTAATTGTTGTTGGACAAGTAGTTGTTGTCGGTACATGTTTTATCATTGTTGTGGGTAGGATTTTGTTGTTGAGGATTGATGTATTAATTTTATGGAATGATTGTAGGGTTACCTAGTATATTTGTTGAAGGAGGACTCAATATTTGTTGAATGATATGATGTGCTAAGGGATTATTTCCTTGTGGATGATTCCTTTCTGCTATACTTGAAAAGATTGTTTGATCCCTAAGTTGATTAATATCAACAATCGAGGGGAATTTATCACCATATTGTGTGAGTTTTAACATGTATAGGTTTGGATCAAGATTTAACATATCATCCATTGCCCTAACAAGAGATGGGTCTTGTGACATCTCTAATATTTGTTTGAGAGTTAATTCAAAGGGATTGTTAGTGGTGTCTTCTATATAGATTTTTTCAAATTCAACGAGCTTGGATTGTATTTTAGTTGGTAATGGAATTTAATACCATTTAGGATTGAATTTAGACATTCCATATGTTTAATCACCAACACTTGTGGCAATGGGCGCATTTGAACCACTAGGATTTTTCTCCATTTTCTTTTTATGTTGAGATCTAGTCATGACCATAAAATTTGTAGTATCCCTAGGAGATGTGGATGTTGAAGGTGTATGAAGATGTGTTTGTTGAGGTGTTTGTGTTGCTTCGAATTTGGATAGTAGATACAACTTAAGCCTCTTTGGACCAATGATGCATATTTTTTGGATGAATGGAGGATGTAGAACATTGAATTTGAACAAAGTTTGTTTTGATAAAATCTCTTATTTAAGACATGTTTGGGGATGATCCTTGCTTGTACTAGACAAATAAGTCCAAGCCATGGAGGATGATAATGATATTCAAAAACTTTGGGAGTAAACTAATGACTCCAAAGAAAGTTGACTCGCAATGTTTTGACATTAATTCAACTAAATACTTGAAAGAAGACAATTTTCATGCAAAGAGCTAAACTAGGAGATGATGGTAGAGATTTGAACCAAAAGTGAGCAATAAAAAATATAGGTTGTTTATTTTGAATGGATTGTGTTTTGTTGTTCTTGATGGGGTTGATTTGATCCAATGATGACTAAAGGTGTTTAGACAAGTCCAAAGTGGAGTAGTGATGTGGGATGAAGATGAAAATTCTTATGTTTGATGCTATTTTGGATGATTAGGATAAGTACAAGTTTTTTTTACATAAATCTCAAGTTTTCTAATATTTTTTGGTCAAAATTCAAAATTTGAAAAATTATAGGGTTCTTTATTTATAGCTAACAATCAAAAGCACTAAGTTATAGTCAAAGGCATCACACTATTTTTGACAAAAGCATAGAAATATATGCAAAAGTGTTGATTTGCAATAAAAGTGTCACATTATTGAAATCAAAGGCATCAATTTACAAAACTATTGATTTTCTTTGAAACAAAAGCATTGAGATGCAAAAATATGCTAGGATGCAAACATAAGCATCGTTTTGATAAAAATAGAAGAGTCAAGATGCAAGAAAAATAATTGAGTTGCAAACAAAAGTAGTGCAGGATGACAGTAAAAAGTGTCACTTTAACTTAGAGGTTGAATTTTGTAAGTTTGACTTAGGGTTTTGAATTTTTGATGTCTAATTTGTGTTTAATTGATCTAGAAAGTGATAAACACAGAAAATAGAAACAACTATGACTCTTTGACTCTTAGTAACAAGGTTTAAAGCCCAAAGGCCAAATGGTGTCACTAGTAGAGAACAAACTGAATATAATTGCAAACAAGCATGATAGTTAATCAAATAGGTGTGTAAACTTGCAGTAGGCCCACCTCATAGTTAAGTGATAAATACTCCACAAGATTAGATAGAAAAACCTTTCTTTACGAAAGTAGGATAACTCTCCCTAAGAGGTTATAAATAACCAACCCAAAGATTTCCATCTTTACTTAAGGGAGTACATGGTGAGTAACTTTGGGCATTGATACTTATACCCTGCACTACAAACAAGCCATGACGAAATGACCCTTAATATCCCAAATAAACAAGTTCGTAGTAGGGGTCTACTATGAATAGAGAGCTCATTTGATATGTCCGAGTTGAGAGGGGTCTCCTCTCTTCTCATCACCTATACATGTCTCGACGAATAGAGGGTCACGAGGCTTGGCTTGAAGGATGTGAGCCACTCCTTGGGTACAACTTTCATTCTCCCCCCTTTATATAGCTCATAGGGAAACATGATTTAGATCAAAAATTGGGGTGATGAGGCCCCCAAGCAAGTCTCCTACTTGAAATAAATCGAAACGGTGTTGCTTTTAATCCCCAAGATCATTCTTAAGAGTCGTGAGGGGAGAGCATACACAACACCACACCTCAAGGTGTACAAAAATATTGAAAGTTAGTGATGCTTTTGATTTTCAAGATCACACTAGGTGCAAGGAAAGAGCATACACAATACTAACCTACCAAACACATCAAATAATTCATTTTAGGTGCACTAAAATCAAATGCGAGATTTGTCTGTTCAATTTTAGGTACATCAAAATAAAATAAGATTTGTATTGTTCAATTTTAAACCCAAAACTAAGTGTGCAAGTTGTTTGTTTCTTTTAGGTACAAAAAGGGAAAATGATATTTGTATTATTTAATTGTAAATGCACCAAAACAAGTGTGGTATTTGTAGGTTCTTTTTAGGTACACCAAAAGAAATGTGAAATTAAATCTTAAGTGCACCAAAGATAAGTGTGAATCCTAGATTAAATTGAAACAAACCTACAACACAAGCGCTAGTAGTTTCTTGCATTTTAATCTTCTCCCATCAATTGCCACATGCTGTAAACTGTTAGATAAGATCATAAAATAGAGAAATATTAAGGTTAGTTAAAATAGAGATCTGGAATTAAACTACAAACCATAACAGAACAAAAAAACTGTTTACCTAATAGAAGCGTTGAGATTTTGGATAGAAGTGTCACATTATCACTCAACAAAGGCATCACCCTTTTGTAGAAGTGCCAAACTTTGAGCAAAAGCGTCATGTTATCTCTGCAAACAAAAAAAAAGAGTTAGAATAGAATTGTGACTTTATGGCAAAGGCATCGATATTTTGACAGTTAGATGTGTCACAATTTTGCAGATGTGTTGCCCTTTGATAGAAGTGTAGAAATTTCCTGCAAGCAAATAGAAAAATAAACAATCAAAAGTGTCATGGTTTAACAGAAGCATCGAACTTTGATCTGCATATGCGTCGATATTTTGCAAAGGCATCACATTGTCTCAAACAAAAGTGTCGCATTGTCTCTATAACCTTTAGGTCGATACAAACTTCACAAAAATGGTTAAATTCAGGATGTGGGTCCCATCAGGTGTGCCAAAATGTTGCAGGGGATAGATGAAAGCATAATTGAAGTAATTAGAGTCTAAAAACACTAAAAACTCACACAATTGAGATCATAAAACCCATAGTCAATGAAATTAACTTGCACAAGATTCAAATGATTTAATCTACAAACATGAACATAAATTCAAAGCAATTTAAATCAAAAGAGAGTGCAAACCTTCAATATTATTGTGGATTGATTCAAATTTGTGATATGGATTGCTTAAATTGTGCATAATCCATGTTGTAAAAGCTTGACGAGAGGTGTGATACACAAAATAGGTATTCTAAAATGCTCAAGTTTGGGTCAAGAATTCTAGAGAGTTCCTATGCTTATAAGGATTGTGAATGATTTTCATGTTTGAAAGGGCTTGTTTTATAGATTTTGGGAATTCTAATTAATTGTCAAGATTCAATTTGAGGATTAATGGATGAGAGGAAATCAAGGAGACAAGGGAGGATCAAGAAAGATCAATGGATGATGATTCATGAGAGCACAAAATATCCCTAATTTCATGGAAAAATGGTTGAATATATTTTAAATTAGAGGGAAGAATTTGAATTGGGAATATTCTCTTGAGAATATTCTTTGTGCAAGTTGGAGGGTTGATGGAGAATTAACCAATTAAATAATTATAATTGTGAGGATGAGGGGAATTAAGATTTTTAATTAAATAATTCAAAATTATTTAATCAAGAGGGAAATTAGTGAGAAAATGATGAATTAATCAAATAACTTTATTTATTCAATTAATAGGAGAATAAAGTGATTTTAACTAAATAATTAGACATTATTTAATTAAATGGAGGAATTAGGCGATGATGAGGAAAATGATGTTAATAAATGAAATTGAGATGTGTGATATGCTTAGGACAATACATTTTTTTCATGATCACAACATCATATCTTTGTCCCTCCTATTACTACTATAGATTATGCCAAAACAAGTCACATAATAATTAATATATACATTGTAGACAATATTAACAATAATTTTCCTATCATTATTAAAATTCTATATTTATATCAAGTAAATAAATATTTTACTCAATGTCGTCTTTTATTTATTGGGAGGATATATGTTTTTTTATTTTATTTTATTGTATATATATATATTTTTATAAAAAGGGGTAAAAATTTTATTGAAAATCAGAAAGGAACATTACAAAGAAAGCAAAGGACCAAAGTCCTAGGAATCAACAATAATACGAGAACATAACCCAACCAAAGTCAACCAACTCCATAACTAGCCTTATCCTTCGCAAGAATTTCCTCCAAATCATGGCAAAGCGTGAGAGGAACAAACTCCCAATCCTCGATTCTCCAACCATCATCACGCTCAAAAGCACATTTTTCCAAGCAATCGGCAACCCTATTCCACTCCTGTAGAATATGAACAAAAGTCACCATTTCCATCAACGAACTAACCTACAGAATCTGTTGCACAATCATAGCCAATTGCCAGCTAACACCATCACTTTCCGCTCAATGAGCAAATTAATCAAGATTTGAGAATCAGATTCACATATAAGTCATCTCCACCCCAAAGAATGAGCCCTCTCGAAGGCACATAGGATTGCCAATCCTTCCACAATGTTGATAGTCTTCATCCCCTCATGGACTAAAAACAGGAAAATCACTGAACCTGAAGAATCCCTGGCAATCCCCCCAATACCAACAGGCCCAGGATTACCCCTAGAAGAACCATCAGTATTAATCTTGAGAAATCCATCAGGAGGAAGCTGCCATCTGCCAACCCTATGAATTTTTTGCTTCATCTTCTGTCCTCTCCTGACACACGCAGAAGTCATGGACAACCCCTAAATCCCCAATCTCTGCACCACCTTAGTATCCCTTTTCTCTAAAGGAAAGCTCACAACACACTTAGCCTCCACCGTCTCTTGAATCATGCCCAAAATTCTCTGTCAGACTTGTCGCACAAGCTTCTTCTCACCATGAAAAATATGACGATTTCGTTTCAATCCAAATCTACCACAACATAAAGATAGGCCCCACATACCACCCTTCCTATAAAAAAGAGGCCATAGAGGGAGGCCTACCCACACTATTCCAAAATTCAATCAAGGAGGAAGCATGCACACAGGGGCTTTGCCAAACACCCCACCAGAAATGCCAAATCTGGATCACATAAGGATAGCAGAAAAACAAGTGAGAAGACTCTTTCTCAGTAGCCCCACACAAAACACAGACAAAAGGGCCCTGGAAACCCCTCTTCCGAATATTGTCCCAAGTCAAACACCTATTCTAGGTCAACATCCAAACAAAGCAATTACACTTTGGCTAGGAGAACTTGTTCCAGACCTTCTTCCACCACTGAACTTCCTCCCCCTCCACCCTATGGGACGATAACGCCATATATCCAGAGGCAACAATATAGACACCCATAGGATTAGGGGACCAAGAAAGCACATCCTCCTCTCGGAGTGAATTGCACTGGCGACTGGAAAGGATACTTTGCAGTTCAACACACTCTTCTTGCAAACCAACATCCGACCAGACATCAGGAGACTTCATTCTTGCCACCTCCAATTTCTCGCAATGAGAGGAGGATTTAAAGTCACTCACCCATGACCAACCAGCCTCAAGAAACCTCTGACAAAGATTCAATAAATTGGGATACTGAGAAATGAGAGGAGGGGAGCCATCCCAGGAATCAGACCAGAATTGAACCTCGGTCCCCTGCTTACAAATCCAAAATAAACCCTCCTTAATAAGAGCAACCCCCTTTTTGAGAGTGCCCCAAATCATTGAACCCTTCCCAACAAGGGGATAGCAAGGAATATCAGTCTAAGGAATCCCCAAGAAATACTTTTGAGATAGAACCCGGGCCCAAATTTTATCTTGCTCAATGCACCACCGCCAATATAGCTTCGTAGCCAGAGCCACCCCAGTCAAAGCAGACTACCATAAACCAAGACCCCCATACTGCTTCGGGCTACAAACAACCTCCCATCTAACCAGACTCCATTTGGAGGACCCCAGACAACCAAACCATACAAACTATCTAGCTACGGAATCAAAATCCTTAACAAAACTTATCAGGGCAATCTGGAGCATGCATCTGTACATGGGCAAGGCCTGCACCACTGACTTGATTAACTGAACATGCCCAACAAAAGATATCCACTGATGAGTCCAGTGATTAACTTTCACTCGAAATTTATCCAAAATATTCTGCCAAGACTCCCTAGGCAATCTTCCATCTGAGATGGGTATTCCAAGATAGGTAAAAGGGAGAGTCCCAATTTGAAATCTCAAAGTTTGAGCAATCCTTTGTTGGATGGGGCCCAAAGTATTAAAAAATATGGAAGATTTTTCTTCATTAATCAATTATCCCGATGCAATTAGGTAGGTGTCCAACACCCTACAAATATTAGCAGCCTCTCTCATTGTAGCCAAACCCATCAGAGCAATATCATCCACAAAGTGTAGGTGAGACTGAGGAGGAAAATCACCACCCCACTGCCAACCCTGGATGAGACCACCTCCCACATTTCTTTTAATCAACCACCCCAAAACCTCAACAAGGAGAAGAAACAAATACGGAGAGAGGGGATCCCCTTGTCGCAGCCCCCTAGACGCACCAAAAAGCTCAGAGTGTTCCCCGTTAATAATCACAGAGAAAGAAATTGAGGTAACACAACTCATAACCCATTGGATCCATTCTTCTTGGAAACCAAAAGCATTGAGGACGTTCCGAAGGACCACCCGACTCTATCATAGGCCTTAGCCATATCCAACTTAATGAACATCACCTTTTCTTTGGATCAGGCCATATAATGAATGGTCTCAATTGCAATAACAATCCCATCCAGAATTTGCCTACCTTCCACGAAGCTACTCTGCTCCTCATAAATCAACTCTTTAAGCCCTTTCTTTAACCTGTCGGCAATTAGCTTAGAAATGATTTTATAAATGACATTGCAAAGAGAAATGGGATGAAATTGACTTAACCTATCAGCCCCATCACATTTAGGAATGAGGGCAAGAAAGGTAGAACTAAAAGCCCTTAGCATTTGCTTATTCTGATAAGATTCGTGAACCACTGCCAATAGGTCCAACTTGATAATATCCCAAAATTATTGAAAAAACTCCATCGAGAAGCCATCGGGACCAGGTGCTTTCCTCTTCTTCATTTGGAAGATGATCTCCTCAAGTTCCACCAACGTGATATCACTCAAAAGAAGTTCATTCATTTCCCTAGACACCTGAGAGGGAATGCAAGAAAGAACCCGGGCTTCTTCAAGAGACCCCCTTGCAAATCCTCCCTAAAAAGAGAGGAAAAATACTGCACCGTCGCACTCAAGATTTTAGGAAAGGAGGAAAACTGCTCACCCCGATCATTCACCAGAACCGAGATAGAATTGCCCTGCCTCTTGGCTTTTACTGAGTTGAAGAAAAAAGTTGTATTTTTATCCCCTTCCTGAAGCCACTCTATTCGAGCTTTTTGTTTCCAGTACACTTCCTCTCGCAACTCACACTCCTCCAAATCTTTCAAAGCCCGAGCCTCTTCCTGAAGCCGATCTTCAGTCACCCCAACCTCCCTTATTAGCCTCATGATACCATCCATAACATCTTGAGTTGTCGCCTTAGCATGAAAGATATTCCCAAAGCAGTGACGATTCCACCTCTTGAGCTGAAATTTCACATACTGAAGTAATTTGGCAAAGGTATACATTGTCGTGCCAAAAGCAGGTCTACCCCTTCTCCACCAGTCAGTCACAAAATCATACAAAGATTGGTCCCGCAACCACATGAGCTGGAATCTAAAAGAAGGAGAACGAGGCACACAACTAGACTCAATAGCCAACTTGATAGGCCAGTGGTTGGATCCCCTCCAATCCAATATTTCAGAGCTAGAAGACCACATACCACCAACCCAGTAACAAGAAACTAGGAACCGATCCAATCTCTCAGCAATACAATTATCCCCCACCCTGTGGTTGTTCCATGTAAACTGACCATTATTGGGCTTAATATCAACTAAATTCAAAGCATCAATGTTACCACACAAGAGCAACACAGAAGGCTCTAGCCTCGCAGTACCACCTCACTTTTCAGCTAGCTCAGTTATAGCATTAAAATCTCTAGCCATAATCCAGGGATGGAAAGGAGCCAAACTGTGGAAAAACCAGATATGGGACCACAAAGACTGCTTACCTCGGAGATCAGTAGGAGCATAGATATTAGATAGGAGTGAAATCTCCCCCGTCTCAAAGCTAGAAGCAATCATAGACATAGCAGACTTAGAAGACAACCACCAAAGAGGATAGATCTTCCGCGGGTTCCACAGACAAGCTATACCCCCAGAAGACCCATGAGCACCAATACATTGACACTCCCCATTCCTCCATAACTTAGGAGCCAAACTAAACATAATTTCCATTGATAGCTTGGTCTCCTGCAAAAAAAGAATATCAGGGCCTTGATATCTAACCAAATCATGAACCGCTTTTTGTCTAGGGTCGTTGTTCAAGCCCCTTACATTCCATGATAAGACAATCATTTCAAGGGGCTCAAAAAATGAGAATCCAGAGTCTTTACTGATCCTAAATCCACCAAGGTCTCACCTATCAATTTGATCTTTTCAAGATACTTCTTTCTACCAAGTTTGGAAGATTTCTCTACCCCACCTTTTTTAAGATCCCTCTGCAAAAGGCCCAACTAAGAAGAAATCTTGTTACTCTCAACTGCATCCAAACCTACAATCCACCCAGGATGAGAAGAGCCCCACCACCTTTCGGTGCCTCAGGAGAAAGAACCGACGCCTCTGAAGCCACCAGCTGTTGATCCGTATCCATGTGCAAAGTATTGACACTCAGTGGAATCAACGAATCACCATAGATTTTGTCCACTTGAGCTGAACCCACAACCTCCCAAACCATACTCAACAAACCTAGGTTCACTTCCTGCTGACTGAGATCATCCAATACCTCAAACCTATTAAAAGTATCCTCATCCTGTCTTTCCTTTAAGGTCCTCTTTTGACCCCGGTTCTTGTTACGAGCTTTGACCTGAACAAAACCATCAGCACCAACCACCTCACCAGAGGCCAGGCCCTTCCCCTTATTAGCCGCAGGGGATTGCGAGGAGGTTGTGCAGCTTGAGACTCCACCGACTTATATCTTGGACATCTACACTGCAAATGATCGTAATCATGACATAAACGACAAAAAAATTGAAGAGTTTCGTAATCCAACTGTTGCACCCAAGAAAAAGATCCCACACACATATCCACAACATCGGGTAAAGGCTTACTAAGATCAATTTCAACACAAATATGGGCATAGGTCAATTCCTTTTTACCCAGGGTTTGCAACGAAGACCCAACTGGTTTTCCAAGCAATGAAGCCAACAGGAGCAAAGTATCCTCTCAACAACATTCCACTAGAAATCGAGGCAAATGAACCCACATCGGAACACGATTTGGCATCTCCTCTGAAGGGATAAATCCAACATGCCATGGTTTGACAAACAACCCCACTTGGTTATGGAAATAAGGGCCTCCCTCAAAGACCCTATTGCGATCATCCATGCAATTGAAGGTAACCATAAAGTAACTATTGGCCAACAACATAACCTCTATTTCTCCTTCTGGTGCCCAAGTCCTCTGGGCCCAAGTTTCCAAGAACTGCAATGAAATCCTCATCCCTAGAAATTTGCAATATAAGGAGTGGTTCGAGTAATATTCAACATCTTCGGCAATCATTTCAAGTGGGATCACCAATTTAGGCCTCTCCAGGCAACACTCAAGGCAACTGTTAATCTTCTTGAGCCTCGACCCATTAGACAAACTAGCACCACCAAGCCCCGTATTCAGAGCGAACAATTTATTATCAAAAGTCTTCATCCCATGGTTCGGAGACTTCAAACCAAACGCCGTCCGAAAATCCATCTCGGGAGACACCCTAGATGCCTCACCCCTATGTAACGACATCAGGCTCGAGACGAGCATGCAAACACACTACACACTACCGACAATGGGTGGGGAACCCCACACTGCCACACCCGACCACCCTTCACACACACCCCCTACCAGCCGATCCCTACCACACCCGTGCCAAGCAAAGGCCCAACAATAAGAGAAAACCCCTGCGTGCCACCATACATCACAAATTCACTCCCATGCCCACACCAACCCAGACCCACCTCGCAGCGATATCCCAAGGCACGACACCAAGGAGTGTAGTCAAAGGAAACACCAAGGCAAGGAAAACACTCCGTTTGAGAACACCCCGTGGCCACCCAACGTAGAACAAAAGCAAAAAGGAAGATGCAGCCCCCGAACTACGCTAAAAAGACCCACCCCACAGCGCACAAATGAGTAGAGAACGATCATGAGCTAGGGCTTGGGTGCCTTAGCTCGGCCCGAAAAATTGCAAATGCCATCTCCATATTAAAATTGTATATATATAATATATTTGAAGATGAAGATAAATTACTATTCAAATGGGTAATTTTGATTAATTAATTATGCAATCAAGATTTTAAATCTAAATTGATATTTTTTGTTGTGGTAAGTGCTACCTAAGGGGGTAGCTCCCATAAAAGATCTGGAAATCTTGAATACCTACGCCATACAACATCTAAATTGATATTTTATTAGAATGGAATATATTAGATTAAGTAGGATAGGAATACAAAATTCTTCCATAATTCCACCAAGGTTCGACAAGAGGTAAATAGGGTGTCCTGTATAAAGGATACACATGGGCATCTAGTGGAGGATCCTTTAGAGATCAAATCATTTGTGGTTTCCTTCTTTCATAACCTCCTCGATGATTGGGATGGCTCCAATTTGAAGGCTCAACAGGCAGTCTTAAGGAATATCCCAAAATTGGTCTCTCCTGCTGAAGTAAAGTATTTGAATGCCAAATTCTCAAAGGACGAGATAAAGGTTGCAACATTTGATTTGTAGCCTAAGAAGGCTCCTGGGCCAGATGATTTCCCAACTATTTTTTTTCAAAAGTGTTGGGCATTTGTGGGTAAGGAAGTTTTAGAAGCAATTGAAGATTCCAGGGCATTAGGTAAAGTCCTCAAGGAGATGAATAATACTTTAATTTCCCTCATTCCCAAAAAAGAGAAGCCTGAGTCTTGGGATGATTTTTGCCCAATTTCTCTTTGCAATACACTCTACAAAATTGTAGCCAAAGTAGTGGCAAATAGACTTAAGATGATTCTTCCTTCTATAATTTCAAATGAACAAATTGGTTTTGTCCCTGGAAGGTCGATTCTAGATGGGGTGATAATAGCTCAGGAGGCGATCCATTCAATACAAAAAATTAAAAAGTCATCAACGCTCTTGAAATTGGATATCAAGAAAGCATATGACAGGGTAAATTGGTGCTTCCTTTTCAAAGTAATGGAGGCATTTGGTTTTCAGAGTTGTTGGTTGGATTGGATTTTTGGCTGGGTGGCAAGTTCGTGTTACTCTTTTTTAGTGAATGGGACACCAAAAGGTTTTTTCATGACATCTAGGGGTTTAAGGCAAGGTGATCCAATGTCACCATTCCTTTTTATAATCATGGTAGAAGCGTTTGGGCATTTGTTGGAAGAAGCAAGAACATCTGGGAGGGTGGAGGGGCTTCATGTCACAAGTGGCCTTCCATCTATTACACGTCAGCAATTTGTTGATGATACAATGTTGTTCGGTGTGGCCTCAGTTAGGGAAGCTAGCAGATTGAAAGGAATTTTGGATAAATATTTTCTTGCATCGGCCCAGGAGGTTAGTGTTGTAAAGTCAGAGGTTTTTTTCTTTAATACTAATTGCTTGAGTGAAATGCAGATCCTGAGAGTACTGGGTTTCAAGAAGGGTCAAATGCCATGTAAATATTTGGGCATCCCTCAGGATAAGGGTGTTCAAAATGGGAGTATTTGGAACTCCCTGTATGAAAGGTGTAAGGAGCGTCTCTCTTAATGAAAAAATTAGTGGTTGTCTTGGGCTGGTAGGCTAACTGAGCTCAAATTGGTAATCTCAGCTCTCCCTATTTTTATGATGTCTTTTTTACCGATGTTTGTAGGTACTAGCAAGTCTCTAAATAGAGTGATGAAAGATTTCTTTTGGAAAGGAAATTTAGAACATAAGAAATTTCCCCTCATCAAATGGTACAAGGTATGTGAAAGAAACGAGAAAGATGGGGTTGGGCTTAAAAATCTTCTTCTTTAGAATAAGGCTTTAGGGGCTAAATTGGCATGGACAATCCACTCCCATCCTGAACTAAAATGAGTGAGATTAGTTTGGGCTAAGTATTTGGATAATGATCCAACCTATTTTTTAACGACCAAGTCCCTTCCTACTGGGTCTCATATTTGGAACTTCATAAAAAGCTCAAGACATCTAATCTTGGACTATTTTACTTGGGAAGTAAAAGATGGTGGTGAGGCATTGTTTTGGGAGGAATCTTGGGAAGGTTTTCCCATTTTGGTGGAGGATCCAACACTAGCTCTTGTTCGGGAAAGGACAGTTCAAGCCTGGGGAGTAAAGGTAAAAGATTGTTTCGAGGACACTTCTTTAGGTGAGGAAGGTGTCTACAAGTGGAAGTCTATCAGACAGCTAGGTCCACAAGAACAAGAAGTGGAAGATTTTGAGCAAGCGATGAAGAAAAGGCGTGTTTGGAGGAGGCAGGGTCGGGATAGTTTGAGGTGGAATGCTTCTTCGAATGGGAATTACTCTGCTAAAATTGGTTATATTGTGTTGGCTTCTGAAGGGGTGGAGGTTCCAAGTTTTCCAATCAACTTATGTTGGAATAAGGTTTGTCTCCCCAGGGTAGACATTTTTACTTGGGTAGCAGCCCAAGGTAGAGTTCTCACAGGGGATAGATTTGCCAAATTGGGTTATCATGGCTCATCAGGATGCCCGTTATGCCACGAAGCTGAAGAAACTATGGATCACCTGTTCTTGAATTGTGAATTTTCGCAGGGCATTTGGAGGTGGTTATGTGCAAAACTCCATTGGAAATCAACTTTTCCTAATAAGTTGATCGATTTGTTAAAGGCCTGGCTTGCTCCAATAAGAAACTCAAATTTTGGTGATTTATGGGTAGCGAGCCCATCGTTAGTGCTATGGGAAATATAGAAGGAGTGCAATAAACACATTTTTTAGGAGAAAGAAATGTCACTTCCCAGGTTGCAATGTAAAATTGAGGCAAGCATAATAAAACTCTTCAATGCTAGAGTGGAGGAGCTAAATCCAAAAAGAGGAATTTTTTAGTTTGGGACTTGTGGATCTTAAAGCAAGATCCCTTCTAGAAGGCACAAATAATGTTGTAGAATTTCAAGCCCTTCTTTGTGGCCTAGAGCTCTGTAAAGAACTGGGGGTGAAGAAATTAATAGTGGAAGGGGATTCTCTACTGGTGATTAATGCCTTAAGATCCAAATAGATTCAAAATTGGAAGTTAGGGGAGATGTTGGATGTGGCTTTGGAGCTGATTGAGAATTTTGAGCAAGTGATGTTTAATCACACTTTGAGAGAAGGGAATTTAGAGGCTGATTGTCTTTGCAACTTGGGTGTTGTGGGTCTGGATCTCAAAGAAATAGGAGCAAATATGGCCTAAGGCCTGTGGGTGGTAGGGTGGGCACCCCTCCAACCTGGCAGAGGGGTTGTGGCAGATGTGCCACGGTGTCTGGCGAGGTGGATTGGGTGACGAGCATGGGTGGGCTCACATGAGCTGGAGCTGGCAGGAAACGTCTCTTCATGTTAGTACAAGCATTGATGGCAAGGTATAGTCACCCTTTCCGAAGCCAGTTAGAGTGCTTTGGGATGATGGACCTAGTCCTATCGGCAGGTTTTCGACATGTTTGGAGAGTCCTTATTAGCGGAGGTGGTAGTTGCTAAGTACTTGGCATTGATCCATGTTGGGTTGGATTTAAGTTCGAGTAAGGTGTGTTTTTTTCTTCATTATTTGCCTTTGGCTGCGGATGGTGCTTGATTATTTTTGGTAGTGTGTGGTCTGCGCTTGGTGTCGATGGCCAAGCACTCAAGATTTGTGATAGAGGTGGCTAGATCCAGGGCTAGCTAGATCCAGGGAATATACCCTGATCTCTTTGAAGTCGTCGACCTGATAAGCCTCTTTTAGAGCAATAACGAACCAATGCTTGAAAAGGGTCCTTCTCAACAACAACCCTTCGGTGGTGGTGGCAACCAAAATGATACTGGGTGTCAAACATTTGTCAAACAATGAATATGGCAGAGATAATTTGCACATTTCTTCCAGGTTCTTGACTTCTCTCCTGGACAACCAAGTGGAGAAAGGCATGGTGAAATTGATGATGGAAAAAATGTTCAGGGAAGATTTGGTGGAAGGGATTGATGAAATTCTAAGTGTGGTAGTGGTTGGAAGATGGATTTCGCGTCCCTACGACTTGGAGATCCTACAGGGTTCGGATGAGGCAATCAAATTATATCCGTTTCTGCTTGACTTGAGTGGTTCGACACTCATGAAGCACAAGATGATAGCGGCGGTAGCGGTGGAGTTCCCGAAGAAATTCTTTGGGTTGTTGGCAGTTGGGGGTGTGGAATGGATAAAAGACTTCAAGGAATTTGCTGAGTTAAACCATTTTCTATAAGTCTGGTTAGGCTGGGCACTAGTTAAATAGGTTAGGTTTTCTTGCTTTCAAAAGATGGGTTTATTTTTTGTGGTGGTGCTGGCCATGGTGACCATTTTGGTATATCTAGTTTAATGCAGTTTTGTTTGTATGGGCTGGTGGGTGAATGAAATTTTTGGAAGTTTCTGGTGTTTTGGTTGTAATGCATGGAGGTTGAAGGAGAATGATATATCCTGCGATGGCAGACGTTTCTAGCCCAAATCTTTTATAATCTAATATAAATATAACTTGCGTATCAAAAAAATAAAATTAGATTAAGTAATATCACATAGTAAGTTCAATCACACCATAAATAGTAATTAGTGAAGAGAGAGAATACTTCACTTTGTGACTAAAGAATCTCTATTGATTGATGAAGACAATGAGATCTTTGTGCTACACAATCTGTAAATGTTCTAGAATTTCATACAAGTGGATACAAATTAGAATCTTCTTCTATGCTCTATATGTTGGATTAACTTATTAGAGTTGATTGACTTACACTTGGAAACTTGTTCTATTCCTACAATCTTGACTTGAGATGCTCTTTATATTCTAATCTAGTGAACTTTATAAGAAAATAGACCTTTATATAGTTATATTTTATGTCACTTAAGGTTTTTTTGTTAACATGATGATATTTAAAAAAATCTTGATAGACAACAAACTCAAGACACACACATGACTTATAAAAATCTTGATAGACAACAAACTTAAGACACACACATGAATTCTAGAATGATTGCTTGATGATTCATATGAATTAAGATGTGCATATGAGATCTACATAAAATATGCAAATGATTGTTCTTCAATATTCTTATATCTCAAATTTCTTAAAATTATTCTCTTAACATGTAATGATTGAAATAAATATAATCACTATCTTTTTATAAAAATACAATACCAAAATATAATAAAATATAAACTTAATATAAAAGAAAAATATAAAATAAATCTAATAAACTAAATATCTAATTTTATTATATAATAATAAAAATTAAAATCATACCTACAATAATGACCTCCCACCCATAGACATGAAGATACATTTTCAACATTCCAATATGGAATCACTCTCCTCTACCCATAAACATAGGAATAACTTAAATTGTTGATCAATTTTTTAAATTAAAGATATATGTATTCTCCTCTTTCTAATAGATCTTTAAGATCATTCCACAAAACTCTTCCTACTTTCTATATTTTGTATTATATTTTTAAGTGAAAATTTGTATCAGTTTAATCTAGTGAATTTTCAATTTTTCATTTTACCTTAGACAAGTTAGAGGATTGGTTTATATATGAATCAAAAATATCAATTTTGTATCTAATCAATTTAACATTTAACTCGTCAAATAACAACAAATAGGTTGGATTTTGACTTGATGATTGACTACCAAAATAATCATTTCATTTTGATTGGTTTTAAGAGGTAAAAGTTTACAACCAATTAAATTGATAATAATAATTTATTTTAAAATATTTTTGTTATAAAATTTACCTCTTTACTTTAGAAAAGATAAACATTTATTGACTAGAAAAAATTCTAACTTCTAATATGCTTACAAATAATTACAATAATAGTCTAAAGAGTAAAAGAAAATTCATCATATCTCTTAAATTTGATAAATAAATAAATTTAATATATTTATACTATTTTATTTAACTTATTTTATATTTACTTTCTATATTTAACTATGCAATATTTAAAAAATATTATACCTTTTGAAATATTTATCATTAATTTAATCTACATTAATGTGGTGCTTATTCAAATAGATTAGCCTACACCACATGTAAGGAAATGTTATTTTCCTTTTATAATAATTATATCTACGGACAAGTTTAGAGATAAAAATAAAGCGTATTTTAATTAAAAATTGGCAGCCAATAAACATGGAATAATAAAAATACTGAAAATTGAGTAGGGGGGCCCTGTTGTGTATTGGATTTGGGAAAGGGCTGAATCACCATGTTTACAGTTCGAACAGCTGGTATAACCCCTCATTTGAGTGAAAGATGAGATAAGAATGTGGATTCAAAGCCTTTCTAGGGTTTCATCTCAAACCCTGTCAAAGGCCAATTATTTGAGGTCCTCATTGTTATTTGAATGTCCGTTCCAGTGGAGCAGATTTTTTAGCAGCTCTGCATTGGCGGCAGGTCTAGTGATGGCGAATGTGACGAGAGGCAACTTCAAGGTCGCTCTCGAGAGCCTTCGCGGCCTTGTTAGAGATGCAGATTTTATTGCCATTGATTTGGAGATGAGCGGCCTTCACAGCGCACCATGGCGCGATAGTTTTGAGTTTGATACGTTACAAGTTCGATACTCGAAGCTTACCGACTCTGCCCGCAACTTCGCTGTTCTGCAGTTTGGAGTCTGCCCTTTTCGCTGGGACTCCGCCACCGCTCAATTCTTCGCTTATCCGTAAGCATCTATAAATTTATTTTTTATATTTATATTTGACACTGCAACAAGTATTATATTCATGGCCAGTCCCAGGTCAAGCTGGTTGCCTTTTCGACCTGGTAGTTATTGTCACGTGATGCAAGTTACAAGTCTCTAATTTAGCAACGAAACGAGAAAATATTTAAAATTTAAATGTATAAGATATTAAAAATGCCAAGAAATTGCTTTTCTCAACTGGTTTCGAGTTGGCTGTCGTAAAACGAGAAATGGCTGCTGTTGGTTGCATTTCAGACAACCTTGCGGGCAGTTTACAAACAAAGTGGCATTTCCTACTAGTTGTAGATTTTATTCCACTATCATACTCCAACTTCACTACCGTTATGTGATGTGACATATCAAAAAATGGCCAGGGTTCAATCTCTGTCAAGGCTAGCGACACAGCATTGAAGTGGGCCCAGAATTAGTAGAGTTAAAAAATGGTTCGAGATCGGGTGTGAACGTCGTGATATTGCTCTTGGTGTAGGTGCTATCGGCAAGAATTGATTTATTCATGAGCTTTGTCATGAGATGGAGATCCATGCCTACAAAATTGAACAATATATAAATAATCTGTAATCAATCCCACCATGGACATCTAGAAAAGGTGGGTCTTAGATGAAAATGTGCATTTGGCCTGGTCGTAGCCTAATTACCTTCAGCCTGGCCTTTTGTATTGATATAGTAATGAAAGTTTAACCACCTAACGGCTAACTTTGTATTGTAACTTTGGGCACTTGTCTAACATACATTGTGACCGAATTCCTTCCTATTTTCATTTTGGGTTCTGCTAGTTCACCAACCTGCCTTCAATAATCTCTAAGGAGTTGGAAATTCCTATGATTAAGATTATTGAATGGTTGGCTAATGAATGAGAGAAGCAAGGGTTCTCTCCTGCACTTTAGGTTTTGCAAAACCTAGGTGGGGGACCCTATTAGACACACTGAATTCAAATAGCTTTCAAGATTTCATTTCAGTGCAAAGTAGATACGAAAATTCACACATAATTGGCAAGGATTTGTAAAATTATGGGGAGTGGATAATCTATTCCTTGTACCTTTACGTTCTGGTGTAAATTTTAATAAACTTAAAAGTCACAGAAGGTAAACACGCTGTCTCTGTTAATAACATTGAAAATAGCTCTGTTGTATTGGATCAAGTGAAGGAAGATTTGTTTGGATTGAATTTGACCTCCGCCGTTGTAGATTTGGATGAAAATCTAATGGAGGAACTAGAGACTCTTCGTGATCAGGCTTTGATTGGTTGTTTCCACAAGTTTTGGCCAAGCATGGCCTCTTTGCATGAACAAATTATGAAAACTTGGAAGCTTCTATTGGACGAGGAGACTCACATTTGGCCATGTGCAATTTTTTATTTTATTTTATTTGTGTTTTGTGTTTTGCTTCTCTCTTAAGGATAGGAATACGTTTCTTCAGAAAGGTCTATGGTTGTGGGATAGGCATTATCTCTATCTAAAACAATGGCATCCTGAATTCAATCCCCTTACCGAGTCTTTCTCTATTACTCCAGTTCGGGTGAGACTTCCTAATTTTTTGTTACATATCTAGGGCTCTTCTAGCCTCTCCTCGATTGGCAATACCTCAAGGAAATATATCACCAAGCCGGATTTGAATAAATTCCAATCTTCCTTCACATAGCAAAGAATGGAAAAAACATGGGGCCCTAGATTCGAAGCAAAAGCAACAAAGCAAGAAAAGTAGGGAAATTGAAGAAGTAGACATATCGGGGTTAAACTAATAAGGTAACTTCCAAACAAGTATAAATATAAATAAATGTGTGAGGGGAGGGCCCCTCAAAGCCCTACAAGTGGACAAAGATCACTTAGGTAAGTAACAAAAAATCACCAAGTGTCTATTTTGGAATGCATTGGACAAGCCAATGGTATAATGATCCAATGTACGAGTATCAATGTAGAGTTTGAGAATGCTCATTGGGAAGTCTAAGGCTAAGGGATTAGGCCAAACAATCGTAGGATGCAAGCAATTCTGCATGGAGCCTCTCCTAACACTCAAGGCTGATTATTTTTTTTGGGGTAGAAAAAAACTGGTGATGTGAGCTTGCTTTCAAGATCTGTGCCCTAAATGGGGTGCTAGAGTGTCCCTAACGCTGAGAAGAGATAAATCAATGATTGTTGGAAAGAGAAGGTGTGCTAAGGAGTCTTAGTCATAGTAGATCACAAGGATGAGCAATGCTTCATCGATCTTTTTCCATCTATATGTGAATCAATATTATTCAAAGGGTGTGAAATGCCTCCAACATTTATGACGGGTTGAAAGAAGGGAGTATTCAATTTGGTAGATCTTGGGCCTCCATGAACAAAGCTTAAAAGTGGCGACCTCATGAAGAAAAAGGGCCAAGCATTATTAATTGGTGTACTAGAAGAAAAAAGATAGAGAACCACCATAATTTGTGTATAAATGATGGTACCTCCCATAGATTTCATAGTAGATTGGACATCGGAAAATAAAATGCTCCTTGGTCTCTACCTTTTGGAGAGAACAAAGGTTGTGGACCCTTTGATTGTAAAATTGTGCAGTCCATCTCAACTTGAAGTTGATGGGAGTAGACTAGCAACTAGATGAGCACACACAAGACTTAAAGCTTTTGTTTAGGTATCCAAATATTACTTCAAGAAGGAACTTGATTATTTAGAACAAAGGGACAACTATGGACCCTAAGGAGATTTATTTGATCCAAGATTGAAGATAACTTACAAGTTTAAATGAAGCTAGAAACTTTCTAGGACTTACTAGATGTCATGTCTTGGAACCAATTCAAATCTTGGAGGGAATAATAGAGTTTCTTAACTCTAGATAAATTAAATATATATTTAAATTATATCAAATAATAAATTTAAATTATTAAAAATAATATTTAAATTTAATTAAGGTTTGGACCTATATTCTGAGCCGACCCAATGGGGAAGGCATTTGATTGAAGTGTATTTATATTGGTTTCAAGGTTGGAGGTTGGGACGAAGATTTGGATTTGGAGCGTAGCTTCTAGTGTCTGTTAGGGACAAAACCCCCTACAGATCTTCACACAAAGTGGGACAAAAACCCCATTTTGCCGTTGTGGTTCTTCCCGTCGTAGTAATACATGATCCGAGCTTCTTCTATTTCAAACAATCACCAAAAGGGCAATTCACACCGTTCAACATTAGGACCCACGGTGAAGGCGTCGATTAGCAATTGTTGGCCGAGCCCAAGCTCTTGCCAAAGTAACCTCCATACACTTGACTCGCCTTCCTGCATATGTGCAACCATTGGCATAGGTGACTTGGGAGTTAGCTGCGAACCTCAGTGGCTCATCTTTCCATAGAGGGCATCAGTGGATAACAACATATTTCAGGGCACCATCTCTCCCTTATCTCTGCATACACGACAACGACAAGTCCCGTGGATGCATAGCATAATGGCTATTCCATTCTCGGCAACCTGACTTAGTCTAAGGTAGGCACTTGCGTTGCAACCATTCGTAATTCTGAGATTCTGCGATCATGAATGTATCCCTTGGTGTTGCGAGCTAAGAGCTCATATATTCTGACCTTCTGTGTTGTTAGTTGATGTTGCATATTGTTTCTGGGTGTGCTTAACCGCTGCTAATTTGTGTGTTAGGCAATATTCGCATTTCATTTGTTATGGTAAATATATCCTGAGATTACATGAGATTACATCAGAATTGCTAGTAAAATTGTGACTCTGTTCATCATAAATATAAGTGTCATTATTGAAGTGGTGGTGATTGATTTTCTTTCTTGCATTGATTGTTATCCCTGTTCACTCGTAAGCAAGTGCGTCCCTGGAGATTATTTGCTAAATTCTGTATTTCGTAATTTTTGGCATAATATCTTTGAGCAAGCACATTATAGTGGTATCAGAGTCTTGATCCTGCCAGCGTGTGGATCCATTTGTGGAAAG
>CM021102.1:466918801-466980334 GCA_007115665.2 Sequoiadendron giganteum | reverse complement strand
AAATTCTCCTTCTTCGTTGAGCATCTTTCGCCACAGATTCTTCTGTGTAGCGTCTAAAGCTTAGATTTCAACACTTGGTAACTGGCCATCTACCATTGATGACCTCAGAGGTCCTAACTTTCCTCCTGAAAAAGTGAAATAGACCCATCACAACAAAACTAACTTTTTGATGATTCTGACTTGACTAGTGTGATTGTGACGAAGAATTAACCTATCAAAATAATTTTGAGCCATATTTGGAAAGATCCTATTTTTAGGGATTTTCTAAAAATAGGGGCTTAAGGCCCTAATTTCAAAATTTTGAAAATTTTGTAAGTATCTTCTTGACAATAAACCCAAAAAACCCTATGCTTCGTTTGTTGTTCAAAATTTTTTAAGAATAGACAATGGCTATTTTCAGAGACTTTGACTTTCGTTGACTTTTGATGACAAATTTACAAGATTTTAACCAATTTTATCAAAATGCCTTAATGAAGCAATTTTTATTTATTTTGGGTACAACATTAGGCTCCGTTTGGGGACCATGTCAGATACTTACGACATAGGAGAATCGAGAATCTCTAGATATTTAGCGCAGACCATTGTCTTATTAGTTGGGCATTGGAGTCAAGACTTATTTCCTAATCACCTAAAACACGACAAAACTTTACGGAATAGGGAAATACATTACGACATAATGAAAAACAAAAAGAAAATTACTCCACCCCCGAAGGGATGAAGTGTTTTAGATATTGTTTGTTGCATGGCAGCGGGAAGAGCCTTCCATCGATGTTGCTTCTGCCTTTTAGGCTTCACTTCTCTTCTGATGGGTATTGCAGGAGACAATCCCTCCGGGATGAAGATTATTAGGTTTTCATATATCCAAGCAAAGGTACTTTGACAAAAGTCATAATATGATGCAAATGGGAAAGCTTATACCCTGAAGGCATTAGTTTTACTGTCGTCCATCCTCGGGATGTTGAATGCTTCAAACCAGTCAATCGAGTTCCAAACTTGATTTCTATAATGCCATAGGTGATCTTTTCTGACCTAGAAATATCCTTTGATTGGCTCATTGATCAGCTCTACATTGCCTTTAACACATAGGAGTTCGATTCCCATGTCTTCGACATTTTTGAGGCCTAACAAAAGCGCCTCTTTCTCAGCTTCAGTGAATTCTAATTGTAGGCAATATGCAACTGGGTATGACTGCCCTTTAGGGGAGATGATCATTTCCCTTGCTCTTGAACCTGCAGTTGAACAACCCTCATCGAGCTGTATTGTCCATAACTTTGTATCCTCTGTCAGTCTCTTTTCAGAACAAGCAATTTTCTGGTCTTCAATTTCTATCTCTAACACATTCACATAATTACCAGGACCCGTTTTAGGCTTTTCTTCTGCTGGAACAGATGACTCAAGCAATGTAGGCTGAATCACAACTTGCTCCTTTACAACCTTGAGAATCCGATCTAGTTGTTTCGGATGTTTCTGAAGATATTCCAGTTGAGAGATTTGTACCTTGGTCTTCATCATGGAAGTTACGATATCAAAATTTGCTGAAGATGGATCTTGAACAACTAGCATAGTGTTCTTATGTGAAGGTTTGGGATTAGAAGTAGAAGGCATTTCTTCACCCTTTTCGTTTGATTTCTGTCTTTCTTCTTCTTTGTGTGCCTTGAAGTGCTGAGCATGTGTAAACACAGGCGTTGAAATTTTTTCATGATTCAGCTCAAGAGCGTACTGATGGTATTCTTGTTCTTGTTCTTGATTGATGTGTTCTCTTTCAAAGTATCTCGTAGCGGAGTCGCTATTGAAGTTGTCCGTTCGTGGTAAGACAATGTTCCAACTCATTGTTGGTACAAAACTAGAACTGGGAGCAGCTTCAGTGTATCCCATGATTTGGTTCATTCTTAGATTCTTAGGACATGTAGAACCGGTGTGTGCATCGGTCTCATGGAAACAACAAAATATTGCATTTTGTGCAGCCTCAATTGTTTGTCTTGGTGGAGGTGTTGACAATTGTGGCTGAAAATTATCTCTCTTTGGCTGGTACGGTTGCTGAACTAGAGATATGATAGAATTTGTTTTCATCTTGCCGAAAGTAATCATATTATCCTCCAACTTGATGGCGTGTTCTTGCGCATTTGTCAATTCTGTTTCTTTTGCCGTCTTGAGGAAGAAGGCTATCTTTGATGGAAGAGCATTTATGAAACAACTCATTAGAATCTTCGGGGATGGATCGAGCGTAGATGAAAGTTGTGTAACAAGACGATTAAATCTTGCTACAAACTCCCTCATGAACTTGTTGTGCTCCATCTTTAAATTTGCAAGTTGTCAAACAACAAATGACTGTCTTCAGCATGCTTGAATCTTGCCAAACATTTCTCGCTCATAGTTGCCCAACTTGTAATAATGCTTGGCTCTAGGTGATCGAACCAGTCGGCAACATTTACCACAAGAGTCTCTACAAAGAGATACATTGCGATGTCTTCATGTGCCACGTGCAAGACGGCACAAGCCGTTGTGAACACAAAAAAATGTTCATCCGGGTGTTGACTTCCATCACTATGAAACCGAGGAAAGTGCTTCCTTGATCATTTAGGTAACTCATGATTTACCTGCAAAACCAAAGGTCCAATGTTATTACCCCAAGGTAATGAAGGTGGACGTCTTTGATTTCTATCATCATTGCCAGCATTATTGTTGATATCTTCCATTGCTTCTGTGTGGATCATGCAATAGGATGCCAGATGGTCATTCCTGTGTCATAAAAGTGTAAGCTTTTCTTGAAGTTTTATGCCTCGTGCCCCACGGTAGGAGCCAAAAAACTGTTGGTGTTTCAATTTGCGCCTCTAGTGCACGTATTGGAAATGGACAACTATGCACAGCTAGATTGCTCTTCAAATTAGTAGGGGAAGCTCCCTCTTTTGTTGATTATGCGTAAAAAGTAAAGTAAACTAAATTCCTATCTTTTTATCTCAGCTGAGAGCACAAGGTTTATAAAACTCTTTGCGTTGCAGTCGAGGCTTTCTCTGGTTTCGTAACTTCAACTACAACTAGGCCTAAACTTATAACGCTTCTATCTCCTCAAGTAAAGTCAGAGCAAGAGGATTTAGAAGGGGAAGGATTTTGGTAACTTAGACAAACTTGTTCTCAGAACACATCTGAAGGCTCATTGCTCTTTTAGATGTACACTGAAATGAAGTTTATGAAAGTAAAACATCAAACGATAAACTAGATCTCAAGATTCCCTCGAAGGCTCATTGCTCTTTCGAGGTGTAGGCTGAAATAAAGATTATAAACACATCATCAAACGATAAACTTTCTTTCAAAATTCCCTCAAAGGCTCATTGCTCTTTTGAGGTGTAGATCGAAATAAAGATTATAGAAATGAGAATATCTTGAAAAGATCTTGAGATTTTGGATCAAAGCAAGAGTGGGCATATGATTTATTTCCTCAAAACTTTCCAACAACAATAGCACGTTTGGGACAGCAAATTGTGTCAAGAAGACAAACACACAATCAACGATCAACCAAATAACACTTGAACAAAGTGAACATATATTAACTAGCTAAGCTTGAAGGCACAAGGGTGCAGCAATTTTGTATAGTAATAACAGTTAAAATATAATGAACAAGGTTGCTCTTATTTATAGACACTTAAAGGAGTAGGGAACCCTAAAATCTCCTTGCGTTAACATTCAGTCTAGCCAATCAGCAAGATTTATTCCTATGTCTAAAATAAATGTAATTAATAGTTAACTAGAAAGACTACATCAGTTAACTGATCTAAAACTGAAACCAACTCCACTGTACAAAGGTGTCTCCAAAAATAGACATGCATGAATAGTGGGGCAGCGAGTTAACTTGGAAAAGGCGTCAAGTTTAACTGCTGTGTCAAATGCTATCTTTGGAAAAAGGTGGGATGTCCTAACTGCTAGTTCACTGGTTGCCATCTTGAGCAATCATGTCCTCCAAGAAGTTGTTAACTGCCTCATCATCTGGAGCACTGATACTCTTTTGAATGATGTGATGTGTTAGCAACATCTCCTCGCCATCTGCAATCTGACTCTGAAAGTCCTTGATCTTTTCAGCTGCATCATTAAATTCCGCTGGCATGGCTGCAACTTGACTCAACTTGTAGTCAATAGGGTCAGCACTGAAACTACTACGGACGAGGTTTTGGAATTCCGTCTGCACTTTGCCGAGCTCAATGTACTCACCATTGTCACGTTGATACTGGCAAGGGACTTGTGATATGAAAGTTCTCATGAGCTTGATAACAATTGCCAACTTTTGTCTACTCTCAGTCAACTTTGTAGAGATTACCTCGTAGGTTTTTACCTTGAAGATTTGTTGTTTTCTCCAAGTAAAAAGTTTCTGTTTATGCTCTTTTGCAGTGATTGAATCGTAGGCCATCCTCAAATGAGAAAGGAAGTGTGGAAGGTAGTGTGGTAGTAATTGGTGGCGGCTCTGTAATCGGAGTGACTATCTTCTGCATCTTCTTGCTATCCATTGAATGGTGATGCCATCTACGCCTTCCAAGGCGTCCAAATTGACTACTGGATGTGCTCGATGTAAATTGATGTCAGCTGTCTTCAGGAAATCATGAATTAAGACCGATTTGGTCTTGAATTCGACTTGAGAGAACTGCATACTGAAAATCTGGAAGAATGCATGGGCACACGATACTATTTGAACAACTTTTCATATAGGCTAAAAATAGCTTCATCGAGGGGTAACTTATTCGAAAAATTTTGAGACGTGGGTTTTGTTGAGAATGGATTTCTAAACAAAGCTAGAATGTCAGATTTTTGAAAAGATGCAGTGTTCCACGGAGTTTCTTGACAGGGACGCGTCTTGGGGACGGGGGGACAGAGGGTCTAAGTTTGGGGACGGCGGGGGGATGACGGCGGGGGGGGCGGTGTTGATATACATATGGTACTTGAATAACTAGTTATAAAAAGATGTTTAAGAATAATATTTCAAATTAAACTTTGGAAAATTAGTAAAATTGCAAATACTAACATCTTAAATACTCGAATAATATTTACTAAAAGACTAAAATTAAATAAAATATTAAAATTTGACAACTAAAATTGTCGAATTTGAGATTTCTATTTTATGAAAATAAAAAATATGACATGTCACATCATAATATCATATCATAAAGATGATTACAATGAGTAGCATGATACATTGATATCAAAGTAAGTACAAAATGCAAAAATGCAAAATCATAATATCATATCATAAATATGATACAATGAGTTACAAAACATCAAATGGCGTATGTGAGCAAATAGATGAAGAATGAGAGTGTTTTGTTTAGCTTAGAGGCTTTTAGAAGGGTCCCACAAACCTTTAAGGTTCGGCCCAAGGCTCACATTCCTAGGAAAGTAAGATTTTTTTTTTTTAAATATTTTTTTGCACATCCCAATGCAGGGACTTCTGGGCGTCTCTGAGACGCTTGAGGGACGGCTAGAAGTCCTCGAGATGTCTTGGGGACGTCTAGGAGTCCCCGCCGTTTCCTCGGAGTCTGCCAAGTCCCGACGGCGGTGGGGGGACAACGGGGGGACGTTTCTCAGCCGTCCCCAAGTCTCTGAAATGTCCAGGTCGGGGGGACGGCTAGATTTTGGGGGGTGGGGGACGCGTCCCTGTGGAACATTGAAAAGATGACTTTTTGACGAACATGCAACAACCCCTCAGAAGTAGAAGTTGCAGAAGCTATTTTTTCTCGAAAAATTCTAGCACATGGGTATTGTAGGCGCTTGTGAGCTAAGTAGACACAAAATGTCAGTTTTTGAAAAAAAATGATTTTTCAAAAACCCTAATAAATGGGGGTGGTGGGGCAATTTTTTCGGAAAATTTTGGCACATGGGTTTTGTGTCCAATCTTGTGTTGAAAGAACCCAGAAGGTCAGATCTGTGAAAAGATTGAGTTTGCTCAAACATGCAAGAAATCGTAAGACAAAAGTAGAAGAAGCTGTGGAGAAAATTTCCAATCTTCGAGAAGATTGAAAATGAAGAGAACCCAAAACGCTAGAAGCTGAAGGTTATGAATTGCTGTCTTTGAAAGCAGATGCTTTGGAGATATAAACTTTGGAAAGACGTCCTTCTGTGCAACTTGATCTTGGAAATATGAAGAACGTTGAAAAGCTCTTTCATTTGATCCTTCAAATGCTGTAGAGAAGAAAGCTTTTGCATTTGGCGTTTGAAGTCAACCTGCAAGAATAATGAAAAAGGACGCCCAAATGCTTGATAAACGGACTTTGGAGGTGAAAGCATCAGTTAACTCGTCATTACCCTGATTTAGGAGTCAATTGGTGTGATTAGCTGTTAATTGAAACAATTCCCCAAATTTTGTGGCGCCTTGAGGAAGAGAAAGTATTCAAAAATTGTGGGCGCCACTTTGAGATTAGGCGTCCAAGTCTTGGCAGTGTTAGAATATTTTTGAAGATTTTCAAATTTTCCTCGATAGACTGCCTCCGTTTGACCCTTGATTCCAGATACTTGATTGATCCTGAGGCTTGGCTAACAGACTCACTACAGAGGTGGATCAAATCTGAGGAGATGTTCTTAGAAGATGCGAACCTTGAAAACTGGTTTTGATGGCTCAAATTTCTAGGCGCCTTCTTGAGATTAAGTGCTTTTGTTTGCTAGTGTTGGCAACTTTTCAGATGATTTTCAATTTCTTCAATTTTGACCTCCTGTGCTTCGATCTGTAGTTGCCGGTGATTGATGATTCCCATGGACTGGATGTTGAATCCATTGCGAAGCTGGAAGAATCCTAGAAAGGATGATTGGTTGTGCAAGCTTTGAAAATTAATTCAGGAGTTTCAAAAATTGTGGGCGCCATGAGGAAGAGAAAGTATTCAAAAATTGTGGGTGCCACTTTGAGATTAGGCGTCCAAGTCTTGGCAGTGTTAGAATATTTTTGAAGATTTTCAAATTTTCCTTGATAGACTGCCTTCGTTTGACCCTTGATTCCAGATGCCTGATTGATCTTGAGGCTTGGCTAACAGACTCACTACGGAGGTGGATCAAATATGAGAAGATGTTCTTAGAAGATGCAAACCCTGATAACTGGTTTTGATGGCTCAAATTTCTAGGCGCCTCCTTGAGATTAGGTGCTTTTGTTTGCTAGTGTTGGCCACTTTTCAGATGATTTTCAATTTCTTCAATTTTGACCTCCTATGCTTCGATCTGCAGTTGTCGGTGATTGATGATTCCTGTGGACTGGATGTTGAATCCATCGCGAAGCTGGAAGAATCCTAGAAAGGATGATTGGTTGTGCAAGCTTTGAAAACTAATTCAAGAGTTTCAAATTCCTAGGCACCCTTGGCCTAGAGGGGCACATTTGTTCTTTTGAAATACAATTTCCACTTTGTAACCCTTGACAAAATGCTCTAGTTCGGTCCTCGTTGCTGGATGTTTGACTACTCTGGTGAACCTGTTGACGGTCTCGTCGCAAAGCCTGATCAAAATTGAGGACTTCTTGGGAGTTGTGAAACTTGAAAGCTGCATCTGATGCTCCAAAAAGTTGGGCGCCTTTTGCTAGAAGGGTTCTTTTTGCTCTATACTTAGCCAATTTCTCACGTTTTCAACTTCATTTGACTTTCAACATTTCCAATTTCTCACATTTTCAACTTCATTTGAATTTCAACATTTCCTGCCTGATCTTAGTTTGTGAGCGTCTGATAGGTCCCGTGAGTTGGCTATTGGATTCATCGTGAAGCTGGAAGGGTTCTGAGAAGATGGCTAATTCAAAAACTGACTTTTGATTGCTTTCTTCTTTGGGCGCCCTTAGGCTATAGGGGCGCTTTTTCCTTGATAGACTGCCATTTTTGATGACTCTTTGACTTTCAACATCTTTCGCCTCTGCCTTTGTTTGTCGGTGTTTGATGAATCCGTTGAACTTGCTTGACGATCCGTTGGAAAGCTAGTAGACTTCTAAAGAAGACGACTAGTTTTGCATGTCTTAACAATTGTATTTGGTCTCTTGAATTTATGGGCACCCTTGGCCAGCAGGGGCGCTTTTGGCTTGAGTGTTATCATTTTTTTGATGATTTTACTCTCCTTGCGCTTTGCGTTCACCGTGTTGCTTGTTTGGGTTGACTGTGTTGTTGACAGCGCGACCGCATTCACCATGGTGATTGCTTTCATCACTTCATGTGCATGGGCATTGAAAAGTTGACTAAGGCGTTGACTGCAAAGGCATCTCCCTTGTGACAAGGCGTCCTTTTTCCAAATTTTGTTTATTTTTTGCATTTTCCAACTTTTGAAGTTTCCCTTCATCGTTGAGCATCTTTTGCCATAGACTCTTCTGTGCAGCATTTGAAGCTTAGATTTCAACACCACCTGGTATTTGGCCATCTGCCATTGATGACCTCGAAGGTCCTAACTTTTCTCCTGAAAAAGTGAAATAGACCCATTAGAACAAAACTGACTTTGTGATGATTCTGACTTGACTAGTGTGATCGTGATGAAGAATTAAACTATCAAAATCATTTTGAGCCATTTCTAGAAAAATCCTATTTTTAGGGTTTTTCTAAAAATAGGGGCCTTATGCCCTAATTTCAAATTTTTTGCAAGTATCTTTTTGACAATAAACCCAAAAAAACCCTATGTTTTGTTTGTTGTTCACAAATTTCAAATTTCTAAGAATAGACAATTGCTATTTTTAGAGACTTTGACTTTTGTTGACTTTTGACGACAAATTTACAAGATTTTAACCAATTTTATCAAAATGCCTTAATGAAGCAAATTTTTTATTTTGGGTACAACATGGGGCATCCCACCCTACAACCTCTCACAAGCTTGGATCTCTCCTATCATTGAAGACTTGGGAATTACACAGAGAAAATAATCTAGCTGTGTCAAGTTAAGTTCAACCTTCCAATCACTCTGAGATCTTGGGCATCACACCCAACAATCTATCACAGGCCCTTGTGTCTCTCACAAGCATGGACCAACTTCAATCATTGAAGCTTAGGCATCACACCCATCGAAACCCTCTCACAACTTCCTTTCACAGGAAGCAGCCTTTTCCATTTATGGAAACCTTCAGAGTTTTATTTTTATTACTCTGATAACATGTTGATTTTCAGACCATGTTAAGTTGATTCTGCACTTAGAAAATTGTCCTAAAGCTAGGTAGCTTAAAACACAGAAACTTAAATAAAAAAATTAATCTCTGAATATTCTAATGTACAAACAGATATTGCTAAAAAACTTGAACAGCAAATAGACAGTATTGATCTTTCAAACCTGCAACTGTCTTATCATTAAATATGAAAAGAAATACACCACACTGATGAAATTTTAGAAAAGAGACTCAATACGCATCATAATTAAAATTAAGAATTTGTACTTTAAATAGAGAACTGCACTTAGAATCTAACTAAGAGAAACTTGAAGAGCTGTCAAGGAAAGCTCCAAGTTAAGCTTGCAACTTACTGGAGTGACAGTCAGATAAATGGTTCAATCTGGTTAAATTGTTCAACATGGTCTAATGAAAAATAGCTCCTAATTAAATCAATTGAGACTCAGTTACATCCACAAATGACTCGAGTCTCAATTAGTTAATTGGGTGCTAATCTTAAAGAAGACTTCCTACATAGCTGGGCCATATTTTGTTATATAATTACATCCTCTCCATGCTGATCTCTCATCTGCATACTGGTTTGGATTTGCTGCTGTCACTGCTGTGCTATAACTGTGAGAACACTGACTGAACAACTCAAGCTGCAAGCTCTTAACATATCGTGTTAGTTTTAAAATTTCAGCTGCTTTTAGTTTTTAACTTATTTTAATTGCTGCCCCTTGACATCCTCAAAATTTGGGAAAATTTTGGCCAGCCCCCAAAACATCATCCCCACATCCCCATTCTCCCTTTTCTCGGAAACTCAAAGAAAAATTGGTTTTATTGAAGTTTGTAATGTCCCCTTTTTGGGATAACCCTAAATCTGCCCTAATTTATCAATTTCAGATAATCAATTTGGGTTTGGGGAATATCTAAGACAGAATTAGAAAACATTTATAAGATAATATTGTAATGATGCCCTTATTTGAAAATGTAAAGGAAACAAGGAGGGTAAGATTAGTGATACAACTACCTGCAAATAGGTTAGTAAACATTTATAATAAGACAATATCATAGTATAAATATATATTGGAATTCTTTAAGTTTTCTAATTCATTCTTCCTGGAGCAAAATGGTTTGATAGGGTGCCCAAGAAACCCTCTACTCTAGGCCCAAGAGCAGTACACCCCTCTTGGCCCCATGTGGCCTCTTGCCATCCATATGGGGTGGTGTGCCTAGTGAGGCGTTCTATCGCCGTTCCTCTTTATCAGAACCATTATCGCTTAATCATGTTGGGAGATTGAGGGTGCAATTACAGTAGGGTGTCCTAGGCAGTCACACCCTCTAAGCCCAAGAGCAGTACACCCCTCTTAGCCAACATGTGGCAGGCCTAAGCCATCCACCATGGGGTGGTGTACTTAGAGGATGACCCCAACGCTGTTTCCCCTCCTCGTTGGCCTTCAACTCCCTTGTCACTACAATCAGATTATCAAAATGCAGACCATGTTTTTATCTTACACATTGAATCAGTCCATATAGAGATCAATAATACTTACACCCTTTTACATTGAGCAATATAGGGAGAATCGATTTTATGCAGGTATTTATACTTACCTGGGTGTGATTTGCTGGAGCTCTTCCTGGTCCTTACAGCCACCGTTCTGCAGAACTCCTTTGTACAATCTCTCTTCCGTTCTGACAGGTCCAAGAGTGGAGGCTCATGTGTGAGGAGTAGTTCTTCAACAAGTGTTATTTAGGCCACTTTTCCCGAGATTCACATTACTCCAAAGCCATTCAAGACTGCCTTGAGTTCTTCAAGAAGCCGTCTACCACAGACCAAAGAGTCTCTTAAATGCCAACAAGACTGGTTTTCCCTTCGGCCATTTTTAATGTTTAAGCTGTTATGGTGAACGTGTAGTCTACTTGTATAATGACCTGCTATACATACACAAGACCTAGGAGGTACTGGTGTAATCAGCACGTCTCCCATATAAGAACAATCATGGTACTATTGTTTTTCCGTCCTATTTCATGATTATATTCATATCATCTCTGCTTGGCTGGTGATGATACATTAGAAGGAATATGGCCATCTCCGGTTTGTTGGTCACACTGTACTCATGCTTTAAGGCTCGCAAGATTCAAACAACAATGTTATTTTATTACTTGCCAATATTTTCTCTTAATTCACGGGATTGGCTAGGAGACTGAGAGCCTAAATACCCCCAATTAGAATGTAGCCGATTTGGAGACCCATGATTCCCAATGGCGCCTTTATCGGCTTTGTAGTAATCTATTCCCCCTTTCCTTTTGTCGTAAACTTGCTTATCTTTATACCTATGTTGGATCAAGAGTTGTATCACTAAAAGGCATGTCTCTTGTCCTTTCGTATTAATGTTATTATTAGCTCCCTTAGTCGATTAAGGGACAAGTAATTTATTAATATTGTCCCTTAAATTATCTTTTGCTGATGTACTTTATTACGGTTTTGTTTGGGGAAGTCGTCCTCCTTTGACCCGCGATAATCTGTAGCATAATTACATTCATCGAATATTGCCAAATTACAAGTGACGCTGCCTTACTATTGCCATGTCGGATTGGAATGTGCTCAATGTTGCAAGAATGGAAAGATTGAAGGTGTTGTCATCGAGAAAATTGTAACGAAAATATGTTGTAGGTGTTCAATGGTTGCTCCAAGTTTTGGTCCGGATTTGCTTCTATGTTTGTGCGGTTCAGATATGTTGTTCATGGTTGTTAGAAGATGCTTTATCCATATTTTTGGCTGTTGATTCATTGTTTAGTGCAAGTTGTGTTCACCAATTGTGAACTTTGGTTTTCTGTGTTTCTGGTCGAGGTCTGGGAGAAATGTTGTTGGTCTGGATTTCTCTTTGTTGAAGTCGTATGAATTGCAATTCTAGTGTTGAGTTGCCTTGATTCTATTGAAGATAATTTCGGCATCTGGAAGGTTCGTGCTTAATGGTTCTATGTGTTTTACACTGGTTTGGCCAACCTTGTGTGAAATACTACTTTCGAGGTTGATGAAGTGTGTTGGACCTATTTGGGTCCCTATGAAGCGTGTGTTTGGGTCGACCCCATTCTATTTCCACCCTAGGATGTTTTGGCGCGGACCTAATTTGAATTTGATTTTGGATGGTTGACTTTGGATATGTTTCAAAGTTGAAGATGGTATAAATACAAGATGAGTTAGTGGTGAAGAAACATAGAAGAGTGAAGAAGAGTGATAAGTTAAAAGAGAAAGTGCAGATAGATGCGACATTGATGCTATCCAATGAGTGTGTGTGATGCGAATGTGGCAGATCAGTGCGAAGCTTAATGCTGAGTTTCCGGATGCAGTGAGCAGAAGGTGAACTCTATCATTCATGCATGTCTGCGAGTGATTGTGGTGGAATCCTTTGTTGCATTGAGATTGTAGTCTCTTTGTAACAAGTCTTCTTTGTATCTTTGTGGCAGTGAGTCCTTCGGGTTATTAGCCCTGTTGGACAGTGAGTCCTTGTTTTGGTAGTGAGCATTGTTTCACAGGCAGTGAGCCTCTTGTAATCGGTTTTGATATTCTTTATAGTGTGAGTTAATCCTCACCGTGGTTTTTCCCTCGTTGAGTTTTCCACGTAAATTTGGTGTTATTGTGTTTATGTGTTGGATTTAAGTTTTTGCATTGGCATTTGATGATTAATCATTT
Source organism: Sequoiadendron giganteum (assembly GCA_007115665.2). Classification (NCBI taxonomy): domain Eukaryota; kingdom Viridiplantae; phylum Streptophyta; class Pinopsida; order Cupressales; family Cupressaceae; genus Sequoiadendron; species Sequoiadendron giganteum. The sequence goes on along the minus strand of CM021102.1, from coordinate 466,967,573 downwards.
AAGCAGTATTAAGAATTAGTTCCGGTGATTGAATTGAAAGTTTAATTCAGTGACAATTGATTCAGCCTCCCCCCCCCCCCTCTCAGTTGTCCTATTCAACAATTGGTATCAGAGCTTGGTTCCTTGGTGAAGAGCTTAATCGTTTGAGGAGGGTCCGAGATGGTTGGCAAAATGGTTTATGATTATCTGAGGTTCGATGGAACTAATTATTCTATCTGGAAAGTATTGATGGAAGAATATCTGGAGTATTGCGGATATGATGTGGAGAAAACTTACAAGAATCTTTACACTCCTCTTGCTAATGGTTCAAGTATGCCTGATGAGATCAAAGCACATGAAGCAAACAATAAGGCGAAGTACATTTTGAAGAATAATTTGGTACATTTCGAGTTGATTAAGGTTTAGAATTTGAAGACTGCTAAGGAAGTCTGGGATGCCTTGGAAAGAGCACATGATGGTGATGAAAGATTTCAAGAGGCGAGATTACAGAATTTGGAAACACTGTTTGAGCTTTTACACATGTCTAAAGATGAGAATGTTAAAACTTATGTACAAAGATTAGATGAGATAGTGGCCGGAATGTGAGGACTTGGTGCTACTATAGATGAAACCAGGATTGTAAAGAAGATTCTTAGAACCCTCCCTGATGCTTTACATCGAGAAGGTGTGTGCTATTGAGCAGACTATAGATTATAAGACCTGCACTAAAGATTTGCTGTTGGGATTTTTGACATCTTATGAGATGAGGAAGTCGAATATAAGGAATGGATGCAAATCAGAGACTGCTTTTAAAGCCACGAACGCTGAAGATCCGGATGACGAATTTTTTGATGAAATAGAAACTAACTTTGTAAGAAGGATGAGGAAAGGCTCTGACAAGTATGAAGGTAAGTTGCCCTTTAAATGCTTTAGTTGTGGAGAAATAGGTCATTATGCTGCAAAGTGTTCAAAAAGAGTTAAAAGGAATAAACAAAGATATGAGAAAGAAAAGAAAGGAAAGAAGATTAACAAAGCTTATTATGTGAATGAGAATGCTAGTATATTTGATGAAGATTCAGAATATGAAGATCCTGATGACAATGAATGTTTGTTCTTGGCGATTAAGGATGAACCTACTTCTGCTAATTCTGAAAAATAGGTAAAGGAAAGCTCTTCGGAGAAGGAGAAAAATGAAGGTACGGTTATCTCTGCCCTACATGCTAAACAAGAAAAGAATTATTGGGTAGTTGATAATGGTTGTTCACATCACATGACTAGTGATAAAAGTAAGTTTGTTAAGCTTGAAAAATATTATGGAGGCTTGGTTATGTTTGGAGATGATATTGGTGCTAAAATTTCTGGGAAAGGCTCAGTAAGTTTTGATGGCAAACATCATACTGATGATGTCTACTATGTTAAGGGTTTAAGGCATAATCTTTTGAGTGTTGGTCAGATGTGCAGTAAGGGATATGATCTTGTGTTTAAGGATGAGAGATGTGAGATCCAGAACATTGATTGCTGCAAGAAAGAAATCTGAAGGAAACATCTATCAACTTAAGGGTGTTGATGGATGATGCTTAATGACTCAAATTAATGACAGTTGGTTATGGCATAGGAGAATGTGTCACATGAATTTTGATAACTTGGCAAAGATTAGTGTTGTTCAGGCCGTGAGAGATTTACCAAGAATTACGAAGCCTGTTAATGCTATTTGCAGGAATTGTCAGTTTGGAAAGTAAGCAAAAAATCATTACAGATCAAAGGAACAATCTACTATCGGACTACTGAATTTAATTCATACAGATCTTTATGGTCCTACAAGAGTGAGAAGTCTACTTGGTGAAAGGTACTTTATGCGTTTAATTAATGATTATTCTAGATATACATGGGTTACATTTTTTAGAGAGAAATTAGATGCATTACATAGATTCAAGACATTCAAAGCTATGGTTGAAAATGAAGTAGACTTGAAGATAAAATGCTTAAGGTCTGACAGAGGTGGAGAATTCATCTCCCATGAGTTTAATATGTTTTGTGAAGTACATGGAATAAAGAGACAGTTATCTGCCTCGAGAACTCCTCAGCAGAATGGAGTTGTTGAAAAGAAAAACAAAACAGTTCAAGAGGCTGCTAGATCAATGATTACTGAGGCTGGTTTATTGGAAGTCTACTGGAAAGAAGCTATTCATACTGTTGTTTATGTATTCAATCGAGTTCAAGCAAGAGAAAACAGTACAAAGACTCCCTATGAGCTATGGCATGGAAGAATTCCTACTGTTAAGTATTTCAAGGTATTCGGAAGCAAATGTTATATCAGAAGAGATGAATAAACTTTGAGAAAGTTTGATGCAAGAAGTGATGAAGGCATTTTTTTGGGATATTCTACTAATAGCAAGGCATACATATGTTTCAATAAAAGACTGAAAAAGATTGTAGAGGGTGCAAATGTCAAGGTTGATGAGACAATGAAGATTTCTATTGACATTGATGGATATGTATCTGATGAACTTGATTGTGTAAGAATAGAAGAGATTGAAGAACAACAAAAGGATGAGCAAGAGAAGTAGAATGAATAGAATGAAAGAGAAGAAGATGCTCCGGTGATGTCCCCTAAGACACCTAAATATGTACAGAAGAATCATTCAGAAAGTCAGATTATTGGAGATAAGACAAAAGGTGTATTGACTAGAAGCAGAGTTGCTGTTGAAGTGAATCTGTGTTTACTTTCTGAGATTGAACCGAAGACTGTAAGTGAAGCTTGTAAAGATGAACATTGGATGGAAGCAATGAAAGAACTTATGCAGATTGAGAAGAATCAAACTTGGGAATTGGTCCCAAGATTGACAGATAAAAACATCATTGGATCAAAGTGGGTATTCAAAAATAAGTTAAATGAGAATGGAGAAGTGGTTAGAAACAAAGCAAGGCTTGTGTATGGGTTACTCAAAAGTAGATGGCATAGATTTTCAGGAAACTTTTGCTCCGCTAGCAAGAATGGAAGCTATAAGGATGTTCTTAGTATTTGTTGCTCATAAAGATTTTAAGTTCTATCAGATGGATGTCAAGTCAGCATTTTTGAATGGTGAGCTAGAAGAAGTCTATATAGAACAACTAGAAGGATTTCAGTTGACAGATCAACCAGATATGGTGTGCAGATTGAAGAAAGCTTTATATGGATTGAAGCAAGCTCCTAGAGCTTGGTATGCAAGGTTGGACAGGTATTTGATTCAACAAGGTTTCAACAAAGGTACGACAGATAGTAATTTGTATTTTAAAATTGAAAATGACAAAATCTTGATTGTAGTTGTGTATGTTCATGATATTAAGTTTGGAGGAAATGAAAATATGTGCAAGATGTTTGTGGAAGAGATGCAAAAAGAATTTGAAATATCTATGTTTGGAGAGATGAATTTCTTTCTTGGGCTACAGATTAATCTAACAGAGAAAGAATTTTTTATCACAGTCTAAGTATGTGAGAGAGATGTTGAGAAGTTTGGGATGGATGGTTCCAAACTGGTAAGTACTCCTATGGTGACTGGTTGTAAATTGGGTAAAGATGATGATTCACCTAAGGCTGATCAGAGCAAGTATAAATCTATGATTGGTGGATTATTGTATCTGATTGCTACTAGACCAGATTGACAGATAAAAACATCATTGGATCAAAGTGGGTATTCAAAAATAAGTTAAATGAGAATGGAGAAGTGGTTAGAAACAAAGCAAGGCTTGTGTATGGGTTACTCAAAAGTAGACGGCATAGATTTTCAGGAAACTTTTGCTCCGCTAGCAAGAATGGAAGCTATAAGGATGTTCTTAGTATTTGTTGCTCATAAAGATTTTAAGTTCTATCAGATGGATGTCAAGTCAGCATTTTTGAATGGTGAGCTAGAAGAAGTCTATATAGAACAACTAGAAGGATTTCAGTTGACAGATCAACCAGATATGGTGTGCAGATTGAAGAAAGCTTTATATGGATTGAAGCAAGCTCCTAGAGCTTGGTATGCAAGGTTGGACAGGTATTTGATTCAACAAGGTTTCAACAAAGGTACGACAGATAGTAATTTGTATTTTAAAATTGAAAATGACAAAATCTTGATTGTAGTTGTGTATGTTCATGATATTAAGTTTGGAGGAAATGAAAATATGTGCAAGATGTTTGTGGAAGAGATGCAAAAAGAATTTGAAATATCTATGTTTGGAGAGATGAATTTCTTTCTTGGGCTACAGATTAATCTAACAGAGAAAGAATTTTTTATCACAGTCTAAGTATGTGAGAGAGATGTTGAAGAAGTTTGGGATGGATGGTTCCAAACTGGTAAGTACTCCTATGGTGACTGGTTGTAAATTGGGTAAAGATGATGATTCACCTAAAGCTGATCAGAGCAAGTATAAATCTATGATTGGTGGATTATTGTATATGACTGCTACTAGACCAGATTTATGCATGCCCTCTGTCTTGTGGCTAGATTTCAAGAAGATTCTGTTAGTGTTTCTTAGATCAGATTAGATAAAAAATTGCTCAATAGAAATGCAACACATAAGACAATGAACACAACAAGATACCCTGGGAAAACCCTCCTCTTGAGGGAGAAAAACCCAACAAATGATTCTCTTATATATATGATAACACAGTGACAGAAATCTGCTTACAACACAGCCCAACAATGGCTAATAGAGAGTCACAATGATTTCGCACTTTTCCTTAATACACAAGATACAAATGAATCTGTTCTTCCTTGAGATCGGACTGCTGTAGCAAATGCGATTTCTGTTCTTCAATGATATATGCGAATTTCTGCTCTTAATGATAATTGCGAATTTCTGCTCTTAATGGAATAGCGAACTTGCTTGTTGAATTCGAATTGCCTTTTTCAAGGATAATGACCTTGTACTTATACATCATAGGCGCCTCTACATTTAGGTCGGCCTTTATAAAATAAAACAGAAATAGCTTTAGGTCGGCTCAAGATTAATACAAAGAAAATGTGAAACATAAGGTCGGCTCAAGGTTACATATATGATTTGTCTTCTTCATGGGAAGTGCAAACCGAAGCTGCTCAATAACATCAACAAATTCTATGGAAACACATGTTGCTGTTGTTAAAAGAATTTTCAGATATTTGAATGGCACTCTGAATTATGGATTATGGTATCGTAAAGATATTGATTTTACACTTAGTGCTTATACAAATGCAGATTGGGCTGGATGTGTAGATGACAAAAAGAGTACAAGTGGTGGTGCATTCTTTCTTGGATGCAGATTGGTGGCATGGTTGAGTAAAAAGCAAGATTCAGTCTCCTTGTCTATTGCTGAAGCTAAGTATATTGATGTTGCATCTTGCTGTACACAAGTTCTATGGATGAAACAAACATTGAAAGATATCATAGTGGTATATGATGATCCCATTTCTATTTTCTGTGATAATACAAGTGCAATTAACATTTCAAAGAATCTTGTGATGCACTCGAGGACGAAGCATATATCTATCAAGTATCATTTTTTGAGAGAGAAGGTCATGGAGAATGAAGTAAAACTTGAGTATGTTCCAACGAAGGATCAGATTGCTGATATTTTCACGAAGACTCTTTCTAAAGATGTTTTTGAGTGTCTCCGGGAGAAGTTAGGGTTCATTGCCCCTCCTTTTTTGATCTAGATGCATATGGAGATGCATCAATCCGGTGGATCTATGGATCTACCTTTCTTCTGGACTGATGTTTTGGTGGCTACCTCTTAGGGGGAGCAGGTAGTATTAGGTGTTGTCATTGTGAGTATTTTGTTTTTCATGTCAAAGGAGAAATCGATGTAAAATATTGTTTTTCCTTTTCCATTGATGTCAAAGGGGGAGAAGCATGTGAAAAAGGAGAGGAAGAATGGGAGAAGCATGTGAAAAAGGAAAGGAAGCATGTAAGAGATTATCTACTAAGGGGGAGAAATAGAAAGAAAAATCTTGAGAAGTGTATTCAGAGCTAGTATGTTGTCTTTGATGGTTTTTCATATTATGTGTTGCCATCAATGACAAAGGGGGAGATTGTTGCAAGAATGGAAAGATTGAAGGTGTTGTCATTGATGTCAACTGATCAATTGGTTATCAACTGGTTGTTGTTGGCTGTATATGTCGAGGATATTGAGAAAATTGTAATGAAGATATGTTGCAGGTGTTCAGTGGTTGCTCCGGGTTTTGATCCGGATTTGCTCCTATGTTTGTGTAGTTCAGATATGTTGTTCATGGTTGTTAGAAGATGCTTTATCCAGATTTTTGGCTGTTGATTTATTGTTCAGTGCAAGTTGTGTTCACCAGTTGTGAACTGTGGTTTTCTGTGTTTCTGGTTGAGGTTCGGGAGAAATGTTGTTGGTCCGAATTTCTCTTTGTTGAAGTCTTCTGACTTGCGGTTCTAGAGTTGAGTTGCCTTGATTCTATTGAAGATAATTGCGGCATCTGGAAGGTTCGTGCTTAATGGTTCTATGTGTTTTACACTGGTTTGGCCGACCTTGTGTGAAATACTACTTTCGAGGTTGATGAAGCGTGTTGGACCTATTTGGGTCCCTATGAAGCATGTGTTTGGGTCGCCCTCATTCTAATTCCACCCTAGCATGTTTTGGCGCCGACCTAATTTGAATTTGATTTTGGATGGCTGACTTTGGATATGTTTCAAAGTTGAAGACAGTATAAATACAGGATGAGTTAGTGGTGAAGAAACATACAAGAGCGAAGAAAAGTGATAAGTGAAAAGAGAAAGTGTAGATAGATGCGAAATTGATGCTATCCAATGAGTGTGTGTGATGCGAATGTGGCAGATCAGTGCAGAGCTTAATGCTAAGTTTCCGGATGCAGTGAGTAGAAGGTGAACTCTATCATTCATGCATGTTTGCGAGTGATTGTGGTGGAATCCTTTGTTGCATTGAGATTGTAGTCTCTCTATAACAAGTCTTCTTTGTATCTTTGTGGCAGTGAGCCCTTCGGGTTGTTTGCCCTGTTGGACAACAAGTCCTGTTTCAGACAGTGAGTCTTTGTTTTAGCAGTGAGCCTTGTTTCACAAGCAGTGAGCCTCTTGTAATCAGTTTTGATATTCTCTATAGTGTGAGTTAATCCTCACCGTGGTTTTTCCTTCATTGGGTTTTCCACTTAAATTTGGTGTTATCGTGTTTATGTGTTGGATTTAAGTTTCTACTTTGATGATTAATCATTTAAGTAGTATAAAAAATTAGTTCCGGTGATTGAATTGAAGTTTTAATTTTGTGACAATTGATTCATACCCCCCCCCCCCTCTCAGTTGTCCTATTCAACACTCAACGTGTCTTTTGTGTTGCGTTGGATAGGCTTTTGGTATTCTTGAATATATTTCCATTGGGCTCTATGATGAATGACGATGTGTATTGTCTTTTTGACAAAGAAGCAATATAAGGGGGGTCGTGGCTAAGATTGCCGCTGCTTATGAGGAGTTGCTTCATATGATAGCATATAAGTCGAAGTTCTCAATTTAGCATATATCCCAGCGGGAGCTTGCAACGAAGGAAGATATAAGAATTGCTATCAATTGAAGGGTCGAGCATTGTTTCCAAGATGTGGGATCATAGGTAGCACAGTCTACGTGAGCCCCCTTACCAAATGTGGCTAAGAGTTCTATGGTTAAGGTGCCGACCAATTACTGAGTCATATGTAATGTCCCTTTAATATTTTATGTTAAAATATTATAATGGTCATAAGTAATATTTATATTTTGGTATTTATAATGTGATAGCTATAATATTATTTTATGTTTGGTGTTTTATATTAATGTTTTCTTGTTTTGTTGTATTTATTCCTTATATATATATGTTTAATATTCATAGGGTCATATTATTATAATCATAATAATACTACTATATTGTTAATATTTATATTTTTAATATTGATTTAGCATTCCCATATTTTGTATTTTGGTCTTACGATTGTGGGGACATGACAAAGTTTTTACAAAAGATTCATCAAGACAGCTTCAACCCTCTAGGAATTACTAATGAAAACTAAGAGATTTAAGTGGATTCCAAACTTTAGAGAGCAACAATGAGTTTTCTACATTTAATAGGAAGAATATGGGAGACAATGAGCTTGAAGATTTATGTCTGTTCTGTTCTATTGTTTTAACCTAACCAATGTTTTTTGAGTTTGAGAGATGGTCAAACCAATTACCTGAGCATAGAAAACTGATTTCAATTTGTAAAACTAGAGATGTGAAACAGACATGCACAAATGCATAATTGACATTACTTCTTAATCAATTCCTAGTTAAGATCCTTCCTTTTTTGGACCAGGTAAAATGGTCAGTTTTCTCCTTGATTTTCTGCTTCTTATTAGAACAACAATGTTAAGGATTTGGGGTGAAATACTGCAGGTTGATGTGTTTGCATCCTCTTCCTTGCCGGTTCTAACATCACTTATAGGCGCTTGTGTGCTTTATGGTTCCCATGTGATTATCAGCGGTGTACATTAGTGAAAGGTCATAGAAGAAAGAACTATTAATGGAAAATAGCCTATAGGTCATTTAAAGAAGACTTGAGCATTAAATACCCCACTATTAAGAGAGCCCACTAAAAAATCCATAAATGTTAGAGCACCGACAGTTATTCCAAGCTTGAACTTGGAAGTAGATAAAGCTGGTGATTTGCTGCCATATTTGGAATCATGGCATTCAACCATATTGACGTTGCCCACTAAGGTCATTAAACAGTCAGGAGATTATATACTAAACAAAATTGAAAATTGTCACCAGCTAGCAGTGCCATCAACAGCCAACCAAGTGGCTGTATGTATACATAGCTTCTCCTCACCCTCTGGATGATCCATACAACAATAATCAGTATGCCTTTTAAATGTTAGCAAGCATTTGGATCCTAAAATGTATGATCCTTGATTATTGCAAAGTGATTACATATGGTCTATATGCTGTCTGATAGTATTGGCAACTACCCTTTTTTTTTGCCTGAGAGGCATCTCTTGTTTTCCCAAATTAATAGAGCAGATGGCAACAAAAATCTTCAGAAAACCTAAATGAATTAGTTAAATGGACAAACTGTTTTTATTGTACTTAAAGCCTTGTTGCACATGTTGGTAGACAGGAAATACTGTAAATGCAAAAGGTTATTGAGTGTATAATTGATCACACAGTATGGATAATGATATTGTCGTTTTGGTGTCTATGCAGGCACAATTTCTACATCTTTCCTCGCAATGAACTTCCAGCTAATATTCCATCATTTGATTTTCTCTGCCAGACAACATCTATTGAGTTCTTGGCTAAGCATAACTTTGATTTTAATGTTTGCATTTATGAAGGTAAGTTTCTGTGAACCAGCTGATTAATTATTTCTATCTTTACACAAATAATAAACAATCCAGAACTTTTCTTCAAGAAATTGGGTTTTTCTTTTTATAGACACGACTGTTCTAAAATGATTGACTTTCTGATATGTCTTCTCAGTGATTGCTTGCTTATATCTTTCACTTGAATTTGTTAGTTAACTGGTACTTCTAATTCTTATTTTAACGACTTTTAATGTATTGAAATGTCATTCCACTTTTTACTGGGGATCTAGATGCATAGTTTACATACTCGGAATCAGAGAGTACTCGGCAAGCCCAAAAATTTTGACTCGGGAAAAACTCGGCAAATGTGTGGATATTTATGTATATGTATACTCAGGACTGCACTGTGCACACATACATATCTATAAACATACACAGGATGCCAAGTTTGCATGCATATACACACACAGACATATTTATACACACACAAACTTGCCAAGTTTGTGGGTTTTTTGCGAGCTACTGGCGATTATTCGATAATTTGACAGGAGAAAATCCATCTGCATACTGCCCGAGAGTAAAAGCAGAAATTACTCGGCATGCAAATTTTTTGGAGATTACTCGGCTACTCAGAGAGTATGTAATCTATGTCTAGATGTATGCTTGTAAGTTATTTAGGGTTTGATGTAACACAGTAAGTTGGCATTAAGTTGTCATCATGTTGGCAAGGGAATTGAAAATCAGGACCAAACATAACATTACAGCTTAGAGGTTAGTTCAGGCTAGGGGTTAAAGTTGCTGGAGTTGGCATTTGACAGTTGTAAATAGCCTCAAAGTTACAGCTACTAATCATAACATCGTCAGTATTTAAACCAGATTAAAATTGTTTATTAAAGTCTGATTTGGAATATAGTTGAAACTGACACCTATGTTGTATTTCTTTTCCTTCTGTGTACTATACAATATAGTTCAGAACTACAAATCTCATCCTTTATGTTTTTTTTCAACTTTTTACATAAATCCCAATGAAGATATTATTTTTCTTTTTTCTTATAATGGCATTGTGATGTGCAATTGATATGAACATAGTTGTATTTGTCATTGCCGATTCTTTGCAATAATTTGTGAACAGAAGGCATTAAAAATCACATGATCATATGGATTGAAAAATAGTCTAGCTTTTGTACATGCTTCAAATCTGTGTCATGCAGATGAAGGGAGTAGTCAACATCAATGAGGTAATGATCCATGTTTGTTTAACACTACAAAGATGTTGCTGTAGATGCATTTAAGGGATTATAAGAATTGGCAAGATAAGAAGATAAAGTAAACCTCTTGACAATAGGAGGAATATAACTGGGCACAAGGAAAATATTCTAAAATTACTGATGGCTTTTACTTGTTTTGGATCAACTTTAGTTAATTTGTTTTGAGGCAAAATTTTCAGACGTCTTGCTTGTGTGGGTGCACATGCGGCTATCATCATTCTTATGGGACATTTTGCCCATTCATATGATTATGTAAGAACCCCCTTGTAAATAATTGTAAAAATGGAGAACGAATAAAATATAATATGATTTCATGTAAAAGGAGATGAAAAAGTCAACAATGTAATAACCATTTAAGTTAAAGAGTGGTTAAAGGTGAAGTAAAGCCTTTACAAATTATTATAACCTTTTATAAAGGGAGATTTTGGGAAAATATTTTATCTGGAAATCATGAATTTAATAAAACCCTTTGTAAAGGGTGTATTAAAATGTAATTAATGTTTTGAAAGGGTGCAACAGTTGGGGCATATAGGTTGTGTCCAATTCAGGATATAGGGCACATTTAGGATTATCCTGGTCAGGGCTTTGTATTGAGTGTTTTCTCTGTTGTGCATGATTTATATGCCATGTTTGGAATAGAGCTGTTCCTCCTGGACTGTGCTATAGCTAAGAGGGCCAAAACGATTGAGATCTTCCTAGTGTGAGAATGGTTGTTCTGGTGGTTGAACTCAGATAATTATTTAAGCTATTCTGGAATAAATCGAATAAAGGCTTTTGATATTTCATAAATAAAATGGAACTATCTCTGGTTTAATAGTTGGTTTTATTAAATGCTTTTGATCAAAACACAATAATATATTGTTTAAATTACTTTTGATTATACTATAATAATGTTGTAAAACATTTAGAATAATTTGGAAACATCAATCAAATTAAATCCACTGCGAATATCAAAATAACTCCAGGAGAAGTAGCATTACGTTTTGGCATCAAAGATAGGTAAAAATAAAATAGAGGAGAGTGAATAAATTTGTCAAAGATTGCATTTCTTCATGAGAATGGATATGGTGGTGGAAATGCGTTGAATGGTTACAAGGGTGTGTGTATGAACATACCATGTAGCATGAGCAATTTGTAGAATTTTACACAATGCTAACCAAGCAGACCATGGGTTTATACAGAGGTGAAATTGATTTCTTGTTTCCTATAGTCTAGAATTTTCTTACCAACAATAGTGGGCACTAAAAAAATTCAACTAGTTGTTTCACGTGCCGGGTTGAAATTTATGGGTGCTGAATTGTTCTTGTTCAGCATAGTTAAGTATACATTTTCGTCTCTGCAAAATTAACTATATTACGTGGCATTCTATTAAAAAAGGAATAAAAAGGTATACATGCATGAAAGGCAGTGAAAAGTCATACAGTTATTTTTTGTATGCATTGTACAAGTTAACGAGAGCCGTTTTGATAAATTTCAATGCACAACATAAAAGGAAGGGTTATCTTCTTAACTTATTCTTGCTTATTGGAAAACATATTTTTGAATAACGTGTGTGGTGGTCATCATTTTGAGCAACCAAAATAACATAGAGGAACTTCAATTTTGCTGGGAGGGTAAAACATTAAGAGTGGAAGGCAGCCTTTTGATATTGTGAAGATGCTTCTTATTGTGTGGGGAGGATAGGTAAATTGTTTGGTGGTGAAATTTTTGGTGAGAAATTAAATATGGGTGCACAAGTTAACTTGGGGAATACTAACTTGGCTTCTTCTCCTTTGATTAACAACCTTTCCATGCCTCGAAGGTTACTCTCGTACAATTCTGTGAAGGAATTGCGCTTTGTCACCCAACTTACCTCGTCTAGAGAAGGTTGTCTTGAATTTTTCATGTGGTCGGAAAGATTGACCCATGCTTCATCGAGTAATGGTAATTGCTTGGCCATCTCCTCCCATTCTCCCTTCGTACATTGTCATGTACTGGAAATGTTTTTGTTTCTTTGACTATGGATTTGAATTCAACTTCTCTCGGGAGCGGCTTCAACTTTGAACTTGTATTGTTGGGTTTTCTTTGGCTATTTCTCAATCTTTTTCTCCGTTCTCCTTGCTCTAGGATCCTTAAAGATCTTTTGATCTCTTAGTTTGACCACCTTGTGGTCTCTTCCCACCTTAAATGGGGTCCAACGGCATGAACCTCTCAAATCTCACCCGATTTCTTTTAAGGCAATGGCGCCAATGTTTAGTCTCTTATTTGATAAAATGAGTACTTGAAATAATGACAAAATTAATAATGCATACCAAATAGAGGAGTAAAAGTATATCTTTATTCGCACATGAAGTTATTATAGAAGTAGACTAGAGATGGTCAGCCAAGGATCAAAGTCGATCCAACTAGATCATATTGCTTTCCTTGGCAATCCAAAATCTATTTAAAGAACCTGTCAGTTGCCAAGAGGAACACAACCGTCAACTGACTCTTATAACCACCTGAAGCCAACAAACAATTAATACATAGTCAGATAAAACATATTATCATTACATAATAATAGGCATTGTACACTAACTACAAACTACTTGGTGTTTTCTTGAATGCAAAAATGGCTGCAAGAATGAGGTGTGCAATTAGTATTGATTGAATGCTGAATTTGTTGTAATTTCCCATAAAATTTGCACCATTTAGTGGTGATGTGTAGTCTAATCCTTGGGACAAAAGCAGTACTTTCACTTACATCAGGATTATAGGGTATACGACCTTCAGAAAATTCTTCAACCTTGAGTGTCTTTCTTCTGGTTGGTCCTCACCTTGTAAATCTTGAGGACTTAAGCAGTTTTTTATAATTACAGTCCTAGAGCGATACAGAGAGAAGCTTTATCATGCTATTGCTAAATATTGAAAATGTCTGTGAGAAATACCGAGCATGGTGAACTTAGGTCTATCGAGAAAACCAATGATAAATAGGCTTAGAAGCAATGTTAAAATGAGTTTCTAGGATGTGGGGACAGTGTGATGAATTTGGGGAGCGGCAAAATTTTCCTCAAAATTTTGGAATGGGAGGGGATGGCTATTCAAATAAAATATAAAAATTGGTATTGGAAAAATTAGTAACAAAAAACAGCAAATAAGTTGCAATATTTTATCTATGTAAACAATATGAATAAAAGATGCTGAAATTTATACAAAATTGTACTGTTGTATGACACTTTGCAATCTGGAGTGGAAGTTGTACCATTGACCAAGACTCCATTTTTCGACTTTGTAGTATAATCTTCTGCACTGTCTGATGTCTCAATGTCAGGCATGCTGTAAAAATCTGTGTAATTTATGGTATTGTTTCTGCAGTTGCTGTTTTAAAGATTATAAAACCTGTTGCCATTCGTTAAACAAATAAAAGTATATATATTAACGCCAATGGAAATTTGAATGGGTTGTTTTATATTAGATGTCAGGAGCTTCAACATGTTCCCAAGTAAGGGACTTGCTGGAGAATATATCTTGACAAAGAGGTCTGCAACAAGTTGTAGTGCCAATGTAAACATTTTCATTAAGAAAATTATATTTACTTTCTAAATCTTTTGAGAGTAACTATAGCAGCATAATTCAGAATCGAGATTGATTTGGTAAACCAAAAGTATACATCCAGTACAGCCTATAACATTTTTTTTTGCTTTTTAAAACAAGAGCAGGGGTTTGGGGTTGGAAGCTCCCAACAGGGTTGAGTGGCAGCACCCTTTGTGAGTTCCTCTTGCAATATAGGGTGGGGTTGAGGGGCATAGGCCTTGATAGCAAGCTCAAATTAAATGCTTCAATGCCAGAAAGACATTGATGGCACATGCACCTTCTTGTTTTATTTTGTGTAATACAGTATGTAGAGGATCGTCTCTTCCTATTTCTCTTTTCACGAATGTAATACATCGTGGGCTAGCATATTTATAAGTTTTTTGGGTGTGAGGGCCTTGGTGAGCCCTGCTTTAAGATTTAAAGTTACGGTTTCAGGTTAAGATTTTTAACTTTAATTTTTAACAAAGTAGTATGACATTTTTTGTAGGATGTGGAGGATGTCTTGTTGTACCTAGATGGTTGAGGGATGTATGCACATCCCCTATCTGCTGCAAGGTTGGAAGGGCGTTCCCCTAGAGGGAAACGTCCCTAGGGACGTCCTTGCATCAATTGGGCTATCCCAGGGATGACCTCTATTGGGGTGCTGCCCAGTGGGATGACGAGGGGACATCTTGTCCTTGTTCCCAAAAATGGGGTAAAGACACTGGGGATGCATCCTTAGGGAACACTGTTTAGAAGGATTCCATTTTCATGCGGATAGTAATTAATAATCAAAAAGTTTTTAGATCTCATGATTTAGTTTTAGAAAAAATAATGAAGAATTGTGAGATTGGAGTGTATCTTAGTGTCTAAATCCTGTGTACTCATTATCTTGAGTTGTAGGTTCAGGTTCAGTGGCTTTTGAAAATCCTCCCAGGTTTGACATGGCTGGGTTCAGCTGTACAACATATATATAATTGTCATCATCATCATCATCATCAATAACAACACACACACACACACACATGTATATAGATGAAGATGATGTAGAAGAATTGTGAGACTAGAGTGCATCTTAGTATCTAAACCCTGTATGCTCATTATCCTTACTTGCGTGTTCAGGTTTGGTGGCTTTTCAAAATTTTTCCGAGATTTAACATGGCTGGGTTTGGCTGTATATGTATATATATATATATATATATACATAACACATTAAAAATATATAATTTGCATAAAACTCAATATAGACCACAGCTGATAGTTGATTTTTCAATGTCAAAGGTTAAAGATAAACTAAAATAGTTTATATTATAGTATAACTGCATGCAGGAAATCAATACAAATCATCATAGTGGTCTTCATCAAGAGCATTGACATCATGAGCTGGTTCATTATAACCACAGCAGGGCCTGTGCCACTCCTACTAGCTGCACCATGTAACTCCTGTGTAGCAGCTTTGTTGCTATATCTCAAGGCCTTGTTGTCCCCTCCAAGTTGCTTTTAGTTTTTTATGGTTAGATTAGGTCTTTGTAAAAAAAAGTTCTTGCTTTTTGTCATTAAAAAGGTGAGTTTTTAATGTTTTTGGGCTGAGTCTTGGGTTTGCCAGGGTTTGGCTCAAGTTCATCTAGAGTTCTGCCTGGGGCCTGTGGGTCTGCACCATGTACGTCTTAGATTGACCTTGGCTACACCCATAGGCCCAGGTAAAAGCCTGGCCAAATGCAGCCTGTTCTTGGAAATTAAAAAGGGAAACTCAACTACAGGACGTTCTCTATCAAATTTGGTATCCAGATTTAAAATAATTTTGCAAGAAATTGACTTCAGAAAAGTGGATGCCAGCCATCTATTACAAATGGATTTTGCAGATACAGGGTGACAAAAATTCTCAAACTTGGATCTTGTTACTTCCCTCTTGTAGTTGATACATCCTAAAAACTATAACAGGTGTTCTTGAAATATGGGTTTACTCACTGTCACCTTTTTAACATCTTTAGAGGAAGTACAATCAATTTTAGGAGCTTGTATCTGTCAGAACAAACACAATTTTTTCCCAAAAATTGTTGGGGGTTGTCTTCGTTGGTATTGTCCTAGCTCTAATACCACTGTTAGGGAGAGCTATGGGCAAAAATAGTAAGGCCAGTATTATTTTATTACAATGAAGGAAATGATTGCCTCATTCACCTCTCTGGTAGAATTTCTCCTAAATGCAGTGTGAAAATTATATCGGGAATAGCTTATCAAAACTACTTGTAACTTAGACGTTGATTAATAAGTTGTAGGAAATTAATCATGACAAACTAATTACAATAAATCAAATTTAATATCCCTAACATGTTTAAACTTTAAACCAATGGCAACAGAAATGGGAATAGCTTATCATAATTACTTGTAGCTTAGATGTCCATTAATAAGTCATAGGAAACATTAATCATGATAGACTAAATACAATAAATCAAATCTAATTTACCTAGTAAGTTTAAACCATTGGCAACACAAACTTTTGGATCAAAAACTGATCATCTGCATTAATATATATTTAAATTGGGTTGATGGACTATGAGAACCAAAAAAGGTAATTCAATATCAAATTTTAGATCTTTATGAGCATATGCTCCCTTATAAGCACTGAAAAATAGCTTTAATAATGGTTCTTAACCTTTCGGGATATTTGAGTTTCAGGTGGTATCTAACCATCAAGGAGCCAGAATATAGAAAGTTGTGCAACTTGCAGATTTAACTTTGATCTTTATCCTTGCAAGTATCCATCATTTATTATTATTTAGAGTAACTTCTGAGAATATACAGACCCCTTTCAAAATGAGAAGGAAAATGAAACTTAAAATATTTGTGCTCTAGGTGTTTTAAAAATAAATTATTCATAATTTAGGAATAACGCCTTTGCTTAAAATGGGGATTTTGATGTTTTCTATGTTTGTTGGAAGGCTTTTCTACAATGGAAGCCATCCTTTCAAGATTCCATTGCATCTTAGTATGTCTTGTTTCATTGACCATGTCATTGTCTAGGTCATCTGTTAGGCTGAAAATCACCTGAAATCGCATGAATACCTCCTTGGTGACTACAATTTTAGGGACTTAAACTCCATTTGTAATAAAAGTTTTGCAACTAATTGATTGGCAACATATATATTTGTATTTGATTTTCAAGGTCTTGTTTTTCCAATAATTACAATATGTTTTTCCTTCCCCAGTCTTAGTTT
The DNA here is from genome assembly GCA_007115665.2 of Sequoiadendron giganteum. NCBI lineage: Eukaryota > Viridiplantae > Streptophyta > Pinopsida > Cupressales > Cupressaceae > Sequoiadendron > Sequoiadendron giganteum. The sequence goes on along the minus strand of CM021102.1, from coordinate 466,950,296 downwards.
GATGTAAAGTAATTTATAATAATTTAAGGGATTTTAGCCTTTAATTCTATTTTTGATTTATTTAAATGTTTATTTGTTCACAGGAATATCATATTTATCAAAACAGCAAGAAGCTGAAGTTAGACATAAACTGGGCTTGACAGATGTGGATGAAGACAAACAAGGTGATTCTGAAATAAACATAAATCATGTAAAAGAGATACCTATGATTAGTATTGCCGATGTTCTCTTTTCTGAAAGGATGAAGATTAAATTTGGTCAGTGGCGTGATAATTTACTAAGAGACCAAAATAGTGGACATCATGCTACAGTTGGTGGAAATGTTGATTGTGATGTGCAAGGATGTGAAACTGAGATCGGCTTTTACAACAGACGTCCTTCCCTTGTGCTGAATGGATTAAACTCTCACAAAAGCATATTGGTCAAGCAGGTAGTGAATCCAACCTGTTTATTTTTGTTTTCTGTAATGTGAAGTTGGTCTGTAAATGGCCATCTTTCAATGGATTGTTTTAAAAACATTTATACAGGAACATGTATGGTATCAATCATAGTTTGAAAATTCACATGGCACTAAAACTTGGCAGAACCAGTTTGGACTTATACTGGCCAACTTGGTAAATCAAAAAGTACTCAAATTCCTTAAAAAAATTGTTGATTTAAGATAACATCGGTCAGATATAAATGATGATTGCACTTGTGCATCATCATCATTTATATTTAATCGAACTGCTCTTAAAATATAATGTCTACAAATAAGTTATTCAAATTTCTGATGATGATAGAAATTTGCAAGTAAATAAATAATCGAACTTCATGTTATATGATCTCTGTTTGTATAGCATGCGGAATTTGTTTATATTGAATACCGAATATTTCGGTGTGTCAAGGGAGTCCGCATGCTCAAGGGACACGTCCTCTCATGAGACGCGTCTCTCCTTGAGGCGTGTCTCCCTCACAAAGTATAAATGGACACTCAAACTTCTATTTGCAAACATCGAAATTGATAAATGTTCTGCAATCAGCACATTTGAAATACAAGAAACAAAATCTGACTTAGAATTCTTGCACAAAATTTCAGACTTAGAATTTCCATAGGTCCTTTTAGGAAACAAATTGATAAGATTTGATTAACATTTACATGGTATCAGAGCCAAGTTGAGTGAATCAAAATCAAATCTAGATATCAGATTACTTAGAAAAAAATCGTAATTTTAAGAAATCGAGTTCACATCACATTCTTCATAAAGTCAAGTGTGATCAGATTTGAAGATCGTCTTGAAGGAGCAAACAACTTCACATCATGGAAATTCAGAATCATGATGATTCTTAAAGAAAATAAGTTAGACTCATTTGTGAGCGAAAACAAGAGGGAACCAGAGGATGATCCAGAGAAAACTCAATGGATTGAGAACAATGAAAAAGCCATGAAAATCTTAGTAGATGCAGTTAGGGACCATATAGTACCCATTCTAGCAAAATATGAAACTGCATATCTAATGCTCAAATCCCTTGAGAGTACCTATGAAATATGTTAATGATGATAGCTTCGGCCAGATGTGATCAAAGATCATCACTTATAAATCAAATAAATTTAAGGAACATTTAAATTGAAGTTATGAGCATACATATAAAATTCGATAAAACATGTGATATTATATTCTGCATTTATGTGAAATCGGAATTCTCTTATGTCATCCGCCATCATGTAGAAGGGTGTATACGTGTGAGTGTATACATAACAAATGGTAATCAGAGTTGTTAAACAAACCGCACCCTAAAGGATGCGTCCTATGAGTGGACGTGCCTCCACTCGTGGAGACACGTCCTCTCATGAGGCGCGCCTCTTAGGGGTGGACTTCTCCCTTATTATGGTGGTTCCTCATTCGATATGCAAAACATAGAAATCGGACAATGTTCTGCAATCGACACATTTAATAAACAATTCATATTTGGAATTCGAAATCTGGAAATCGAAAATCTGAACTTAGAGGATAAATATTATTTGTATTAGAAATTTTATACAGAAATTCTGACCTTAGTCTAAATCTTAGTGTTTCTTAGGATCCCATCTGAGAAGAGATTTGATTACATTTACAAAATAAACAACACCAGTAGGAATCTTGCATTAAAGAGGCAAATCAACAATGTCCAAATAAACAAAGGAGAAACTATTAATGCATACTTCATGAGGATCATTGAACTAAGGGATCAATTATCTACAATTGGATATCAAATTGATAGCAAAGAGTTAACACTAATTGCACTAGGAGGCCTACCAAACTCATGGGAGTCATTTGTTTAAGGAATAAGTGCGAGATCTAAACTCCCCAAGTTTGATAGGCTAAGAATAGATTGCCTACAAGAGGAAACAAAACTTTCAACAAAAGAAAACAAACAAAAATCCATAGATGAAGACATTCATGTGCTCAACGCAACATCTAATAAAAGGGGTGAGAAAAACTCCTACGGGAAAAAGGTCATTTAAGAGAAAGAGAAATTCCTATGGAAAATGATCATCCAAGAAGAGGAAAGACATCTTTCAAGTACAATGTTTTAAATATGATCAATATGGGCACTATGCAATGAAGTGCCCTGACAGATCAAAACAACAAGCATCCTTTGCTAAAGTAGGAAAGTCAAATTCAGACCATGAATCTGAGAAATTTGTATTCTATTCAGCCTTATCAACTCAAGTATCTAACAATATCAACAACTGGGTAATTGATAGTGGTTCTTCAAGGCACATCACAGGGTTTAGAGAACACTTAGACACTATGACTAAAGAGACTGATGAAGAAGTAACTATTGGGGATGATTCTGCACACCCTGTAAAAGGGGTTGGAACTTGCTCCATCAAATTGAAATCTGGTCTCACCCTTCAACTCACTGGAGTTTTATTCATACTTGGAATAAAAAGGAATCTAATATCCATCTCTGCTCTTGAAGACAATGGATATATGGTTACCTTTATGGATGGGAAAGTTTTGGCATGGCCTAAGAACTCAACTATAAAGAAAGCTCAAACCATAGGTATAAGACAAGGTTATCTTTATAAACTATGCATTGAAGTCAAGCAAGCCCTTACCCTTGATACTTTTGATTCAAATGAAATTTGGCATAGAAGATTAGGACACCTTCATTTCCGTGCCTTACCCTCTGTGGAAAAACTAGTAACAGGATTACCTAAGTTAAAACCAACTCATGAAGGAGCTTGTAAAGGTTGTGCCCTAGGAAAGAATACAAAGGGATCCTTTCACAATAGCTTGAGTAAAACCAAAGATGTGTTAGATCTGGTTCACTCTGATTTATGTGGACCCATGTCTGTACCCTCCATGGCAGGCTTCCTATACTATGTTATATTTATAGATGACTTCTCTAGGAAGACTTGGATTTATTTTCTTAAGTGTAAAAAGTCAATAGAAATCCTTAAAAGGTTCAAGGAGTTCAAAGCTCTTACTGAAAACTTTTCTGGGAAGAAAACCAAAATTCTAAGGACAGACAATGGGAGAGAATACACCTCTGAAATCTTTAAGGAATTCTGCATAAATGCTGGGATTAAGAGGGAGTTTACAGTAGCCTACAACCCTCAACAAAATGGGGTTGCTGAAAGGAAAAATAGAACCATTGTAGAAGCTGCAAAAACAATGTTACTTGACTAGAACATAGAAACCTCCTTCTGGGCAGAAGCCTTTAGAACTGCTGTCTACATCCAAAATAGATGTCCACATTCTCATCTAGATAACAAAACTCCTGAAGAAGCATTTACTGGCATCAAACTTGATATTAGTCACTTTAGGATTTTTGGTTGCTCAGTCTATATTCATGTGCCCAAAGAGAAGAGACTCAAACTAGAACCTTCCAGAAAGAAAGGGGTATTTGTGGGATATAGTGAAACCTCCAAAGCCTACAGGATATTCATACCCGGGCAGAAACAAATTGAATTGAGTAGAGATGTCATCTTTGAAGAAGACATTGGATTCAAAAGGGCAAGAAGTTCAAGTGAGATAGAAACTTATTCCCCTAGAGTCTTAGAAGTGGAACCTACTCCTGAGATTCAGAGGGAGTATCCTGAGGAAATACCAAATGAACTTCTATCTACTTCAGATGAGAATACAAATGACAATGGCAAGAAGAGGCCACTTTGGGCTAGAAAGATGATCAAAGAAGCTGAGAATCATGCAACACCCAAAGGAACCTTTAGGGAAAGTAAAAGACCCAAAACAGTTCTCAAGCTATGTTGCTCTAATGAATGACATCATAAATTTTGAACCCGCCAGTGTTACAGAAGCCTTCAGACATCAAGTATGGAAGGACGCTATGACAGAAGAGTATCAATCCATTCTAAAAAATGATGTATGGGATATAGTGCCTAGACCAAAAGAGAAATCTGTTGTCTCTTCTAAATGGCTCTTCAAAATCAAACATGCTGCTGATGACAGTATAGAAAAACATAAGGCACGGTTCGTGGCCAGATGTTTTTCACAAAAGGAAGGCATTGATTATGAAGAAACATTTGCATCTGTTGCCCGTTACACGTCTGTGAGAGCAGTGATAGCCATTGCAGCAGCTAAAGGCTAGAAAATTCATCAAATGGATGTGAAAATTGCCTTCCTAAATGGGACCATTGAAGAGGAAGTCTATCTAGAACAACCTGAAAGTTTTGTGATACATAAAATTGACTCACATGTATGCAGACTAAAGAAAACACTCTATGGACTTAAACAGGCTCCCAGGGCTTGGTATGAAAGAATTGATAGCTACCTCTTGGGACTAGGATTTTCCAAGAATGATGCAGACCCAAATCTTTACTTTTAGGGTAATTAAAAGTGATATGTTAATAATTATTTTATATGGTGATGACCTATTGATAACAAGAGAAGATCACCTCATTGCTCAAGGAAAGAAGGATCTAATTTCAGAGTTTGACATGAAAGACTTGGGCATTTTACACTACTTCCTAGGTTTAGAAGTCTGGCAGAAATCAGATGGCATCATACTAAATCAAGGAAAGTATACTATTGATATTCTGAAAAGATTTGGAATGTTGGATTGTAGACCCATGTCTACACCTATGGAAACCAACCTTCACAAACTTAAAGAAGTAGCAGCAGAATCTAAGTGTGCAGATTCCACTCTATATAGAAAAATGATTGGATCATTGATGTACTTGGTTAACACCAGACCTAATATTTGCTATGCAGTGAATGCTCTAGGCCAGTTCATGTGTGAGCCAAAGGAAATTCACCTTATGGCTATGAAACATATATTGAGATATCTTCAAGGCACTATTGGATATGGTCTTCTTTACAGAAATGATCAATTAGATCTACATGGATACTCTGATTTAGATTGGGCTAGAAGTGTAATCGATCGGAAAAGCACATCAGGATGTTGCTTCAGTTTAGGATCGGCTATGATCTCTTGGATCTGCAGAAAACAGTCTTCAATAGCACAAAGCTCGACAAAAGCTGAATACATTGCAGCCTCTATGGGGGCAAGAGAAGCAGTTTGGCTCCGAAAATTGTTTGTGGGACTCTTTGGTGAACCCTTGAATCCTACTATCATTCATTGTGATAATCGGAGTTGCATTAAGCTCTCTGTAAATCCAGTATTCCATGATAGATCTAAGCATATTGAGATCCCCTACCATTATGTAAGAGACATGGTAGAAAGGAATGTAATCCAGTTGGAGTATATTAGTACAAATGATCAAACAACATACATTCTCACCAAACCTCTCTCCAGAGTCAAGGTTGAACACTTAAGGAAGAAACTTGGTATGGTTGAAATGTAATTTGATATTTATGTTTGAAATTCAAATTGTTTAGAAGTTGTACTAATATATTTAAAGATGTTTAATGTGTAAACTCTTTTGTCATGTGTGTGACTCCATGATTTTATGGGTTCTCTCCCCCTATGTACATTATTGAAAGATGACGATCTTTCTAATAATGAACACTTGTATGTGACATTGTAAAGTGACGACTCTACAATGATAAGTTGCACTACCATGACAGATATCATGGGACTTGATATCATTTGGATATGTCATGATAGTATCTCTTGGACACTTTGATGGATATCATGGGACTTGATGTCATTTGAAGATCATTGTGATCCTTAAGAGATAATCATGGTGGATAATTATATATCCGTGGATATGCCATGAATTATGGTAGACATCATGTGACTTGATGTCAGTGCACATACCATAATGAAGATGTGTTATGAAGAATGTCATGTGACTTGACAATATTGAGAAAACATATATCTTCGATATCACGTGTGAAGGTAATATCTCCGCTTATTTGTTTTGAAATATCTTCCCTAGCTAAGAGGGAGTGTTGATTTTGTTAGTGTTTCTTAGATCAGATTAGACAATAAAGTACTCAATAGAATTGCAACACATAAGACAATGAACACAACAAGATACCTTGGGAAAACCCTCCTCTTGAGGGAGAAAAACCCAGCAAATGATTCTCTTATATATATGATAACACAATAGCAGAAATCTGCTTACAACTCAGGCCCAACAATGGCCAATGCTTGATAATATATTCGCCCTCCTTCTAAGTATGCAAGATACAAATGACTGTCTTCTTCTTGAAATCGGACTGCTGCTCTTGAAGTGCGAATTCTGCTCTTGACAAACATATGCGAACTTGATTGAATTGAATTGCCTTTACAATGATAATGACCTTTCATTTATACAACATAGGCGCCTCTTCATTTAGGTTGGCCTTACTTGGAAAAACATAATAAATGATAAACAAATAATATAACTTGAAGTCGGCTCAAGTTGAGACAAGGATAGGCGAGCTATAAGGGTCGACCCTTAGCAAGTATATTGTATGATATAAATTAAATAGCCTAGAGGCTATACATTTAATTTATTCTTTTCTTCTTGGGAAGTGCAGACCGAAGCTGCTCAATAACATCAACAGATTTAAGATAGCATCGGTCGGATATAAATGATGATTGCACTTGTGCATCATCATCATTTATATTTAATCGAACTGCTCTTAAAATATAATGTCTACAAATAAGTTATTCAAATTTTTGATGATGATCGAAATTTGCAAGTAAATAAATAATCGAACTTCATGTTATATGATCGCTGTTTATATAGCATGCGAAATTTGTTTATATTGAATACCGAATATTTCGGTGTGTCAAGGGAGTCCGCATGCTCAAGGGACACGTCCTCTCATGAGACGCGTCTCTCCTTGAGGCGTGTCTCCCTCACAAAGTATAAATGGACACTCAAACTTCTATTTGCAAACATGGAAATTGATAAATGTTCTGCAATCAGCACATTTGAAATACAATAAACAAAATCTGACTTAAAATTCTTGCACATAATTTCAGACTTAGAATTTCCATAGGTCCTTTTAGGATACAATTTGATAAGATTTGATTAACATTTACAAAAATCATAAATTTCATGCAAAATACAGTTACACAATTTATCAAATGAGTCTGTACAATGTTGGGGAAGTGTTTTTTATTTATTAGATTTGAATAGAAAAATAAAATACCCCCAATGGGATCTGCCCTAAAATTTCTGATTTCTGCCCTAGATTTCTGATTAATTTTTTTGCACTTTTCTGATTTAGTTTTCTGCTCAAGCCTTAGGACTGAATTCTGATTTTTTATTTTCAGAAAGATAAACACTTATATGCATCCAATAAACATATGCCAAACATCCATAAAACTATGCCAAACATATAGATAACATCAACTATGATAGGAACCATGAAAATCAACCATCCATGTGCCAAACATAGGTTCAATAAATCTGATTTCTGATTAAAGAAGTCTATTAGTACAAAACTGAATATTCTGGGCTGATTTTACAATGAATTAATGGGCTCAAACATGCCAAACATATGCCTAGGTTTCTGCTCAAATCAGACCTAAAATTATGATTGTACATACCAAATATATCTAAGTAGCTGGTTTCGGTATTGGTTTGGGTTCGGTTTGCCGGTTCGGCTAATTTTTTTTGGGGTTGGGTGGTTGGTTCGTTAGTACAAAAGTTAGGATTAGAATATCACATAACATCATATAAACAACAAAACCACCATAAACTTGAATGTCATTTAAAACATGTATGATAAATATTCATCGTTTAAACTTCAAGTTCGGGGGTTCGGTTCGCCGGTTCGGCTAAATTGTTTTGGGGTTGGGGTTGGCGTGGGGAGCGGGGGGAGGCAGTGTTTGGTTCATTTTTGGGCTCGTTAGTACAAAAAACATATATATATATATATATATATATATATATATATATATATATATATATATATATATATATATATATATGCAGCCTAGAAAGCATGAGTTAGGATTAGAATATCACATAACATCATATAAACAACAAAACCACCATAAACTTGAATGTCATTTAAAACATGTATGATAAATATTCATCGTTCAAACTTCAAGTTCAATATTACAACACTTCTAAAGTTTTAATCATCATATAGATTCTCTAAATCATCAATATCAATGTCAACATTGACATTAGATGAAGTAGGAAGACTAGATGAATCACAAGTAGTGCCAATGGCACCGTCACTAGCACTACTATTGTGCCCATGCTGCTGCTGGATATTGGACTCCTCATATGCAATATGGTGGGAAGTGGAAGCATCCAAGTCAGTATCCTCTAGCTCTATATCCCACGTCTCCCCCTCCTTGTAGTCATGCTGTTTGTGTGAAAGGAGACGCAAGTTGGAATGCACATATATTAAGTTCTTCGCTCTTTTTGAGAGCAATGTATTGCGCTTTACTGAGTGGATGAAAGAATATGTGCTCCAATTCCTCTCAGATGCAGATGAACTAGCAACCTATGAAGACAAAGTAAACAATTAAAGCTATATATATTATAAAAATTTAAAAAATTATAAATTATAAATGAAATTATGAAACTTTTAAAACTAAAAAGTAAAATATGAAAATTTATTAAACTTACTTGTGATAAAACTTTGATTGCAAGGGGCTGCAAATGTTGGAAGTATTGTCCATGGAAGTACCACCAACTATGAGCATCCTTTAAGAACCTATCACGAAGAGCATCAACACCTAGACCATTTGAGTGCACAAAATCAATGAACTCATTTGTGACTACACTTCGCAAATTAGGATCAAGGAAGAGTCTCATGAATGCTGCCTTGTATCCTTCAGCCACTTCAAAATCTCTATATGGAGGAAGACTTCTTGGCACTGAAAGAATCTGACTATTGTAATATTTTGGAGTCAATTCAAAGGCAAGGTGTAATGGAGTTGTCATTTTGTTCCTTCTTTATTCAACAATTGCTTGCACTTGTTTGAAGAAAGTCTCTTTAGGGTCTTGCTCTTTTGCATTTGTGGTGCACTTGATCTTCTCAAGCATTGAGTCTATACCATCATATCTCTCCAATGCATGGTTTGTCATGTTAGTATAGCGAATCATACTCAAAATGGGCTCGATGAAACTAAGGAGATACTCCACATGATCCCACCATGAGTCATCTAATATCATGTTCTTAATTTTTGTTGCTTGTTCAGTGCTGCTCTACCTCCATATAGACCAATTGTTGCTAATCACCATACGAGAAAGTGCCTCTCTAACTTTCACAAGACGATTGTGTTAGAGGCAAAGTGGGTCTCTGCAATCTATTGAAAATAAAATAAAAAATTAAAATTTAAAAATAAACTTTAAAGAAGAATTTAAATTAGAATATACAATCAAATTACGAAAATTAGAAAATATAAATATTACTTCACTTACCTTCAATGGCTCCAATTTTGAAAATGATCTAAAGATCGCTTGAGATAAGTGGTGGTTGATGATGAACATTTGAATGCCCTCAACCTCTGCATACAATTCTTTGATCCATGCAATTTTATTCCCAATCTTGTGCAGCATAAGATTGAGTGAATGGACTCTACAAGGTGTCCAAAAGATATGTGAATATCTTTCCTTAACCAACAACCCTGCAACTCTTCAATTCTTGGCGTTGTCCGTTACAACTTGAACAACGTTGCGGGGTCCCAGTTCCTCAATGGCTGCATTGAGAATATTAGCAATAAATTGTCCATCTTTTACTTGGCCCCCACAATCCACGACTTTCAAAAACATTGGCCCTTCAGGGGACACCGCTATGACATTGATCAAAGGTCGATTTTTTGAGTCCTTCCAACCATTCGAAACAATGGACACACCTGTCTCAACCCATGAACCCCTTATGGGCTTCAATGAATCTTCAACTAACGAAACCTCCTTTTCCAATAAGGTGCCACACACCTTCTCATAATTTGGGCCCTTGTACCCTTTTGGAGCTTCATTAATTGCTCTCAATATCTCTTTCCAATGTGGAGAACGAACAACATTAAAAGCTATTCCATTGGCATAAATGCATCTTGCTACATTTTGGTCGGCAATGACTCTACTCTCATTTTGAAATGCAAGTTTCAAAGGCGCCTTTGTTCTCTTGTTTGCAATATGTTGTGCACTTTGAGCTTGGGAATCCAGAGTGGCCATAAATGGGTGGTCTTCTACCACAATATTGGGATTAGATGGGGGTTGCATTCCCTTTGATTTATTTTTAATAAAAGGTGATTTCCTTTTTGGGCTTCTCGTTCATTTGTTGCTTCTTGCTCCATAATGTATTTTGCAATTGTTTCAGGTGGAATAGGTACATTGTCTTTTCCAGGGCAGGGCTCGATGCCTTTTCCAGTTATGCCACACATATGTGCTTTCACCCTTAAATATGAACTAGAATATTGCACATCACATCCATTGCATTTCCAAATGTAACTACCACCACTTGGAACCGGTTTTACCATTTCAACATACTCCCATAGAGGAGAATTTTGATCTGTTTTGAACTTTGATTTAGTTGTAGAGCCGTAGGTAGAACCAATTGACATCGTGGTTCCTATGGCAATTTTTTTTGCAAACAATACATTCAAAATTCAAAATTTCAAAACAAAAACAAAAAACTTGAAAACAAAATATTGATTTATAAAACCTAGCTCTTTTGAATCTTGCATACATTCATAGAAGAATGGAAAAACATAGTTAAATCATAAAATTAAAGAAAACAAAGTTTCATGTTTGTAAAACAAAAAAAACGGATGAAAAAACTCAAAAAAAAAGAGAGAAAAACTTACCTCTTTGCAAAAATATACTTCAACAATCTTTGTCGCAGCCAATGAACACTTGCAAATTTATAGGAATGGCAATGCAATCGGAAGCTTCAATGATCAATCTTCAACTCCTTTTGTCAATCCAACAAGCAAAAATGAAAGCTCAGTCTCTTAGAATGAAAATGTTTGTTTGCAAAACAAATGAATAAGAATGGGGTAGTTTAGGTGTTTAGAGTGATTTAGATGTCACTTTTAGGGTTTCCTTGGGTGTGGGTCAAAGTCAAACTCCATAAAACATTAAAAAAATGCTCAAAAACACTTTTTGGTCGTCTAGCCACACGGGTTCTGTTTGGATTCGCCCGGGTTTGGTTTGAGTTCTGCTCGAGTTTGCTTGGGTTCTTTGGTGAATCCGACCAAAAAATGGCGAATCCTAGCGGAACCGACAAGCGAATCGACCCAGGAGCAAATCAGAACCCAAACCTTGGCTTCTTTAGGCGAATCCGGTAACACAAAAATATATGCAAAATAGTCTTCGAATATCAAACCCTAGATAAGCGAATTCCTCCTTGGCAAGTGTTAGGGTTTTTTGCTCTAGAAATGCAAAATGTCCTCCAAAGATGGGCACTCAAGTTTGCTTCAAAGTGACACTCCAAATTAGGGCAAAACACTAATGCAATATGCACCCAAATTGTCACAACAATGCTGCTCCAAATTTGATCTGCAAATCTGATTATGCAATGATGCTCCAAACCTCCAAATGTCTCCAATGAAGTGCAATTAGAACTCCATTATGAGTCCTCCACACTATGAGCTAGGTTTTCGTCCAACTCATTGTATTCACAAGGGTTTTCATTCTTGAAATAAAACCCAACCAAAGTTGCAGCCAAAGAGAAGAATTTCCAAAATGAAATAAGATGTGAATGGATCCCCAAATAACCTCACATGTTCTTATATTTATAGCCACCTTTTTCCCTCCAATCTTGGCCGACCTCAATAAAGTATTCTTATTCTTATTTATTATTTATTTATTCATTTGTTAAATTATATTTTTATATTTTAGTATTATATAATATATATACTAGTGTTTAAAAACACTATTTAAATAGGATGGATTTAGGGCAGGAAAAGGGGGGACATTACAGTCCTCCCTTCCCAGAATTGCTTGCCCACAAGCAATTACAAGCTTGGATATTGCAAAACATCCTCAAGTGGCAAGTCTCTCCAACTAGTCAAGTACTCCATGATCACCCTGCTCCTCAAATTGTGGCTACTCCTTCCATAGTGAATATGAAGAATAGTATTCAAAGTGAGTTCCGATGGTCAGAAATGAAACAATACTGTACTTACACACTCAAACTCAAATCTGTTCCATCCTTAAAACTCTGAAATTCTGCTCCTCAAGGTTGGCGATCTCCCATCATCAAGAGTAATATCAGGTACAAGTAGCAACTTCCCTTCTTCATCCAAAGGAGGAAGCTCCGGAGAAGATGTGATATGCTGCTCACTTGTCCTCTTGAGGCAAGATACATGAAATATATTATGAATCCAACTACCCTTAGGTAACTCCGACTCATAAGCATCCTCTCCAACTCCACTCTCAATCCTAGAAGGGTCGTATAAATGAAGCTTCCGCTTCCCTGCACCACTCCTCAATGTAGTCTGTCTGTATAGTTGTAGGAACAAGAATATCAATTCATCAACCTCAAGTGTCATGTACATATCCTGCATCAATCCCTTCACTTTGAAGGCTCTTGTGTCCACAAATGCTAAGTCTACCAAAGACAAATTGTCGTATCTATCCAAGGTCCTGAAAGATGTTATGTTTATCAATATGTGATAGGTGATATCATAATAATGCTCTTTGAAACACAACCACTTGCACCAAGCCTTCTGCTGCTCCACTCTGATACAAATATCACTCATCCAATTGCTGTGAAGTAATTCACCACGATCCCTGTGAAGTATCGTACCAATCACACCAATACTTGGATCCCAAATTATTACACCATCACACCAACTGAAAATTAATAGCTAAGTGTCTCTCATCATGCCACCATAACAAACTATCCTCCTAGACCTGAATTGTCTCATATGGATGTGAAAAGTGTCCATCATATGTGCATCACCAAACATGCAAATCTGCTCTAGGCCGCTGGTGCAAATCAGAACAGTGCTGTGAAAACTGAAAATCAGACCTATGATCATGCCAAGAATGCTTCTGCTATCATAAGATGACAGGGTCTCATCATCCTGCAACCACCCAATGCTGTAGTAACAATCCCATGCACACCAATCCATCCAAACAGCTGGAAACATCGATGTGCAGTCTGAAAACTCCAGATCAGCAATATAGAACAACCATCAATCATCAAGGAGTGAGCTGACAACAATTGATTGAGTCTGAAAATTTTCTGCTCTCATGCTCATTTCCATGTCTTGGACTATAGTTCAGCTGAAACTCAACATCCCCATGAATATACAACTCCAAATCGGATACCTCCATGATATCTCCTTCAAATTTTGGAGCTAGGACAACATTGTGCTCACCCAAAGGATCATCATCATGATAGCATGGTGTCAAAACACAAGTAGGCTCATTGAGCTCTCCAAGAATGGTTAAACTCTTAACCAAATCTGAAGCACAAATGTTCTTCTCTACATAGGCATAACAATCATTCTTTGCTGTTCCACAAAGTATATGCACAACTTCCTCTTCCTTAACCCTGCCTTGAGCCTTCAATTGGCTCTCCAAATGATGTGTTTCATGAACCCTATGATTAAAATCATTTGCACAAAATAAATTTTCTGATTTGTTTTCAAAATAAGAATAGATTGTAGTTGTCAATAAATAAATAAATGTTATTTTGTAATTTGTCCCCAACCTTTGGTTGGCAACCAACATCGGCTTGTTATATATTTCCTTATTGTACTCATAGTTGAGGGCTGCATGCATATGGATCCTGTAGCTATTGAACATTGTTATGAGTAATTGATATATTCTGTTATGTATTTCTGTTTACTCTCTATTAATCATTCAAGTAGAATTACCGAGTAAACATTTGGTGTCGTTGCCGATACAAACCCTGCAAAGTAAACTCACAAATGAGAATCATGGCGATGTAATGGGACAGCCAGCCGAAGAACCTGTGCAAGCAAACGACGAAAGCAAAAACAAGTTGACATAAGACTTGGTAAACTTGTGGGACATTTCATTAAAAAAACATGTATGGAGGGAAGCTCTTAGGAGAGAGGTCTCTCAAGCTGTTATTTGGGATAATCTATGTTGATGTTATAGCAGTGGGAGATATCTTTCTCTCAAATTTAAAAATGATGGATAAATAATACCAAGGCAAGTCGGACTTGCTATATATAATAATTTTATGAAGAGTCACCTTGTTTCTTTAAAGAGGCCAACCCAAATGAAGAGTCACCTAGTTTTGTATAAATACAAGGTGATGATCATTTATTTGATCATCAAGTTCATTCATCATAATTCACAATCCTAGAAGAAGTTCATACTTGAGCAGCAGATCATCATCTTGTAGCAACAAATCATCATTTTGTAGCAGCAGACCAATTTCAAGGAGAAACAAATTCATTTGTATCTTTGCATCTAGGAGAGGTGCTATTATTCATTGTATCAAATTCGGCATTGTGTTGGGCCTGAGTTGTAAGCAGATTTCTGCTCTTATTCCTTCAATATATAAGAGATATATTTGCTAGGTTTTTCTCCCTTGAGTAGGAGGGTTTTCCTAGGGTATCTTGTTGTATTCATTATTTTATGTGTTGCATTTTCTGATTGCTTTCATTTCTGATCCTAAATCTAACATGGTATCAGAGCGGGTCTAAGAAAAGATCTGATCAGATTTGTTTAAGCAGTCAACTTTTCATCTAGGGCAGATCTTGAAGTATCGCAAATCTAAGGTTCAAATTATTTTTGACCTAAGGGCAGATCTTTGAAATTGAATTTGTGTGAAAAAAGAAGATGGTGAGCGGTGTCAAGGTAGAAGATAGGCTTGATGGAGCTTCAAACTTCAACTCTTGGAAATTCAGGGTACTCATTGCATTAGAGGAGAATGATCTTCTTGATTTCGTGGAAAGTGATATGTCCAAGCCTTCCAATGATATTGAGAAAATCCAGTGGAAGAAAAATGGCACGAAGGCTAGAAAGATCATGATAGACTCTGTGATAGATCACCTAGTACCGATCATCTCCAAGTTGAAGACAACTAAAAAAATTTTTGATACTCTAAAAGGATTGTATAAGATCAACAACACCAGTAGAGCCCTTGCTTTGAGACAACAACTTCACCATGTAAAAATGGCTAAAGATGATTCAGTCATCTCATTCTTTATGAAGATTGCTGATTTGAGAGATTAGTTGAGCTCTATTGAGGATATAATTGCAGACAAAGATCTTGCTATGTTGGCACTAAATGGTCTTCCTCAATCTTGGGAATCCTTTATTCAGAGCATCAGTGGGAGATCCAAGTTGCCCAAGTTTGATCATCTTCGAGCTGATTTAATTCAAGAAGAGTCCATGTTGGTAGCAAGAGGAATTGGATGAAACTATCATGATGTAGAAAATCAAGTTCTTGCTACACATACTTCTAGAGAAAGAAGCAAAGGAAGAAAGAGGAATAGAGATAGAGAATCAAATTTTGCCCCAAAACCAAAGAAGAAGGATCTCTCTCAGATTCAATGTTTCAGGTGTGACAAGTACAATCACTTTGCTCGAGATTGCAAATTAAGGTCTACACAACATGTTTCTAGTGTGGAAATTGACATAGGGACATCTCAGAAGGAGCCTAGCTCTAAAGTTGATTCAAAAGGTTTCTTATTCTAAAGTCGATCAATTTCTTCGAAGAGGAGGAAATGACATTCAGAGGGAGTCAAATTCAGAAAATTCAAGGCACGAGTTGAGAGCTTGTCCAGGAAAAGGATTAAGGTTCTGAGATAGGTCAATTGAAATATACTCTCTCAAATTTTTTGATTTTCAATAACAAATACAATGTAACCAAGCACCCGTTAAGGTTAGCATAACCCAAAACGTTGCATGAAAGAACTCAAACCAAGAATGCGCCCTAAAAGCACTTAAGGAGAAGGGGCAGGCATATGGTCAGAGGATCCCTAGGATCTACTGAATCAAATATTACAATGATTACACTGAAAAAGAGAGAATAAACTCGACACCAAGAATGTGCACTCAAGATCTTTTGACAGGCGAGGTACTAACATATGGTGGAGTACTAATGGTGAAATTGAAATGAAATAGGCGGATAACCAGCCATGAGAAACTTTCCACACTACCACCAAACAGTGGGGGGAAAAAGATTACAATTCAAAACTAATTCGTCCGTTGCGGCGGGCATCCACTCAACAGTGGGAATTCTCCACTTGACAGTGGGTGAGAAAGAGAGATACAAATGTTTATTCTCCACACTGGCGGTAAACCAGCCAAGGGTTAAAGTGTTTGCATTAGGAAATCGCAAGTAAATGCAGTAAGAACAATGACTGGATTAGTACTACTAAATCTCAGCCTTACAATGAAATAAATCTGCATTTTTCATGTGTTACAATAATATAATCAATGCAAACTCCTGAAGAATGTTTATTACAATATATAATCTTCTCAATCACCAAGATATAAGCCAAAATCTGAATGTTTAACAATCTAATATGCATAAACAGCAGACTGAAAATGTCAATCAGCAAACATGTAAATCAAATGAAATGCTCATAACTCTTCAAATATACCTCTAAATGATGTAAACTAAACTGCAGAAGTATTCTAAGAGGTAGGCACCCAATCTCCAACCCACAAATTGCATTAAAGCTTAGAGAATGATTAGGCATGAATCCCAAGGTAGTCCCAACATGGTACGGCCTTCTTGAGGGGCGATTTTCTACTTAAAAATTAGAAACAACAAACTAAAATCTGCAAACTTCAAGGTGGGGTCGCCTCAAACATAGAATCGTGACGAACAAATACCCATAATCAAATTAGCATTACCCTTAAAGCTGTTAATGATTTTCAACTACAACCATGACTGAATCAGCAACAATAAAATCTGGAAATAACATCTGAATCTTCACCTTTGAGGCTCAATGTGCACTTCTGAATGAAGCACACTCTTGATCCATCATCTAGGGAACCATAGTTTCAGGCCCGAAGAGTGGAATAGAATTGCTAAGCTCTCCCTTAGCCGGATTCTGGATTTCAAACCAGCAGCATAACTTTGCTTTTCAAAACATAACATAATCAGCTCTCCACAATGCAACAACATATAAGTTTCAATGAGCAAATGAAACACTTTGAATTACAAGAAGTCGAATCACCTCAACTTCCCAAGAGACGCACCTTTAACCATTCACTTTATTGTGAAATAGTAAAACATTATCCTCTTCCCTTTAGGCGTCCATTTTATTTTGCAACAATAAAACATTTAATAAATCATTAAATGCTCGACATGACCCCTTAATGTCCCCTCTTTAAACCAACATGAAGTTATTACTCCTAGGCGTGGGGATACAACTTAAAAACATGAAATTAACTAAGTATAACACTTAGTCCAAGGAGATAACCAAAACCAAAGCCAATACTGAAATTGAAGGATTGCCGCAAATAGCATGATGACCTAAGCTGAACTGCAGATGATGATACTGCCAAGATTAGACTTACTAAAAATAGCCACTGCCAAAAACAGTAAGTTCACTTCAACTCAACAGAAAGCCAAACTGAACTGCAAAAGATTGAGTTGCTGCTAGAGTGATACTGCTATAAATATACTTACCAAAAATAGCATATTGCTGTAAATAGTAAGTTTGTCGAAACCACATCTGTATGCCAACTAAGCAATATCATGACTTACTATAAATATTAAGTGTTCCCATTCTGCTTAGCCTACGAGTTTTTGGAAATAGGCTAAATCCAATTGTAGAGCGTAGGGCTAAATCGAGGACATTACATCAATGGAGGGGAGTTCACTTCTAGAGGATTTCTTTGAAATCTCCGAGGCAGGGATCAAAAGGGAGTTCTATGACTCACTAAGAAGAAGTGAAGGTTGCAGTGTTGCAAGGCCAAGTGCAAAATCCTTGGAAGACCTCTTCAGTAGTTGAGAACAAAATTGCACAAGACAGTTAATCTGGATTTGACATTGGTAGCTCCGCAAACCTATTTAGAATAGGGTGATCTAGGATGAGGTCGAGGAGGACAGTCCTGGACTCGAGCAAGTCAATAGTGCTGGAAGTGTGCATTGGAAATCGCTCCTCTAAGAAAAGTATTGTAGACAATCTTGGATGAGGAGGTCAGGAGGTTGATGCAAGTACTTGGAGCTCCAGAGGGAGTCACATCATCATGAAGATTTGTTGTAATGTATATTTCTTTGAGACAGAGAAATATGAGGTGAAAGCCCTTGTAGTGTATATTTCTTTGAGACGGAGAAATATGAGGTGCGAGCCCTTGTTCATCTCTGTGACTGAGATGAGACGTCATGTTGAGAGACTCCATGATGACATCACATTGAGAGACTCCGTGATGAACCCTTGTACTTGTGTTTCTTTCCACACATGGGAGTAGCCATGGTGGACGTCATGTTGAGAGACTCCATGATGAACCTTTGAGTTTTCCACAAATGGGTGTAGCCATTGTGGGCGTCATGTTGAGAGACTCCATGACGAAGATACCTCCCTAGCTAAGAGGGAGTGTTGATGTTATAGCAGTGGGAGAGATCTTTCTCTTAAATTATAAAAATGATGGATAAATAATACCCCAAGGCAAGTCGAACTTGCTATATATAATAATTTTATGAAGAGTCACCTTGTTTCTTAAAAGAGGCCAACCCAAACGAAGAGTCACCTAGTTTTGTATAAATACAAGGTGATGATCATTCATTTGATCATCAAGTTCATTCATCATAATTCGCATTCTTGGAAGAAGTTCATACTTGAGCAATAGATCATCATCTTGTAGCTGCAGATCATCATTTTGTAGCAGCAGACCGATTTCAAGGAGAAACATATTCATTTGTATCTTTGCATCCAGGAGAGGTGCTATTATTCATTGTATCAAATTTGGCATTGTGTTGGGTCCGAGTTGTAAGCAAATTTCTGCTCTTATTCCTTCAATATATTAGAGATATATTTGCTGGGTTTTTCTCCCTCGAGTAGGAGGGTTTTCCCAGGGTATCTTGTTGTGTTCATTGTTTTATGTGTTGCATTTTTGATTGCTTTCATTTTTGATCCCTAATTTAACAATCTAACCGTCAATGAAGAGGTTGATCGTCTTCTCAACAAATTGCCTTGACTTATTGCACGCCATTTCATCATTTTGCAAAATCTTTGGGTTGAGAGAGACCAAGAACAACACAGGCAACAAATACTATAGCAGTATGAAGAACAAAACAAAGGGGAAGAAGAATGTAAATTGACTGTTGATGTTGCCTCGAAGAATTAATGCTCTTAACCTTGAATAAAAACGAGAAATTAATACAAAGCGGTCACAAATCAATATACCAAAAAATTAGAAGATCCTTAAGAATAAAAGAACAAAGAGAACGATGATGACGACCAAGGGGTGAAGTTGAAGAAGGCGAAGGATTTTTGAGGGAAAGTTCGAATCCTCCCAAGAGCAAAAGTGGAAGCCAAAGCGCAAGTAGAAGTTGTAGCCGGGAGAGAAAGAGAACTTTCACGACAAGAGAACATACGAGGGGAGAGTGGGTAGAAATAGCTCGACACTTACCACTTCTCAACAAGACATACACTGACCTCGCCGACCAAGCCAGAGAATTGTTTGTAACATCAATGTCAAACAAAGGGGAAAGTGAAGAAGAAAACACTAACCCCCACCAGAGAACAGTGCAAACCTTCATCGTCGAACAAAGAAGGGTCATCGCCGGGTGACAAACAAGGTTCATTGTTAGGCGAAAGGGAAGGCAAGTAAGAAACCACCAACCCGACTGTTGAAATCTTATTGGCAATACTTTCAACATAAGGTACATGATGTGGAAGCATTCTAGTGGTTTGAGCAATCTTTGATCACCAAAAAAAAAAGTTTCCTTTAATTTTGTTGTGTTATGGTTTAAAGTGTGTGTTGTGAGTTTTGATATGTATTTTGATTGTGCATTTGAGAGCTTGAGTAATCTACAACATTAGTATGAAGGCCATTGGTTGTGATAATGGTGCTATATGGAGCACATAGGCTAAAAGTAGACTCTTGCCTTTGGAAAAATAGAGTGAACCCTCGTTGAATGGTATAGAGCAGAGCATGCCACTTATTAAAATATTAAATGTAATATTAATGGTCATCTTAGTTTTAGTTAGTTTTTAGTAACTTCCGTTTGCACTTTAGTTCATTTTAGCTTCTCTCTATTTTTTGTTTTAGTTTGCTTTAGTTTACGATTGTTTCTTCTTAGAAACATCGTCTTATAAATTTCTTTATAAGGAGCCTTTGTCTCCTTTTGTAAATCAAACAATTATGAATATCAATTATCTTTTCATGGTATCATAGCTTAGGCTCGAACCTGATTAGCTTTAGTTGACTTTTTTTTATTTTTTATTTTTATAAATTTGAAGAAACATTTTTAAGAAATTTTTGAAAATCAAAGTTTTTTTAGTGAGAATATTTCAAAGGGTTTGTTTCCGAAATTTATTGAGTTGAATTTTAGAGGGTTTCAAGAGGAATCGCGACACCTTTTTGAGGATTTTCGTGACAGATTTTTCGTTAGTTTTTTGGAAAATTCGTAGGCTTTTGAAGGGCGTTGATTTCCTAAATATTTTTGCCGGGAATTTTTTTCTATTGGTGGGTCTTTCTCTACTTGTGATTTCTGGCGGACATTTTTTTTTGGCGGTGATTTTTTTCTGGTTTTATGTGTGCGACTTTTTGAAGACAGATTTTTCATAAAATCCGCGCGACTAAGGGTCTGTTATGCCCATGCGACCTAGCTTTTCTTTTGCCTGTGCTTTTGGTTTCGTGGCTTCTGCACGCGGCTTTTCTGGTGTCGTGATTTTTGAAGACTGCTTTTCGTCATTTTTTGGGTTCTGGACGCGGATTTTTGCTGAGTTTTTTTGAGTGCGTGTTTTCTTTTCAAGACGCATCAGAACTTTTGTTCGTGGGTTCTTATACTTGTGAGTTTCCAATTTTCTGAAACCCTTTTTTCAAGATTTCGTGGATGCGTTTTTGGATTTTGCTCAAACAGTGACGAGTTTTGAAGATTTTTACAACTTGTTTGCCAGATCGTGTATGGTTTCTGCATGTTTTTGTCTGGTGCGATTTGAAAATCGGGATTTCCTGTCTCTATGACAAGTCTTCATCAGAATTTGTGGGAGGTATTGGGAAGAAAAATGCCTAGGGTTTGCAACGCCTAAGGTTTTTTGTTTGTTCACCACACCAAGGAATTGTGATTAGGGTTTTTGCTATAATCATGGGTTTCTTTTTTTGAAGATTGCAAGAATTTTTAAAAATTTTTTGAAAAAAAATTTGTGAACTGTTTTTGGGACAGATCTACATGGGTTTTCAATCATTTCTTTGGAGTTTGTGGAGTTTTTTGAAGTTTCAAAGATTTTGTTCTGTGTCGGGTTCATGTGATTTTCTGATATTTCATCGCACCCTAAAAAGTTTTTGTTAGCCAGTTTTGATAGAATTTTTCTGGGAAAAATAAATTTTTTGCAAAGAGCTTTTCAAATTTTTTTTGGAAAAATCTACTAAGTGTTGCTTTATGAAGAGTTTTTTGATGATTTTTTTCTATCTAAAAAATTGTGGGTTGTTGCTAGGGTTTGCAGACCAGTTTTTTGGGTGATTTTTTTCTCAACAAAAAATCATGCACTTGAAGTTTTTATAGAGTTTTTGAAAAAATTTCTATAAAATTTTTGCAGTTCAAGACTTATTTGAGGATTTTTTCAGAGTTTTCGAAGGATTTTCTAAAAAATCTTACAGTTTCTGAGTGTTTTGCCAGCTGATGTCCAAAATTTATGCCAACTGATCACATACTTTACCTCGTTTTTCGGGTTTTTGGAAAACGGGAGGGATGGTTGCTTTGTCCAAAATCATGTTGGAAAGTACGCAAAGGTTTATTTGGAAAAGTTATTCTACTTGGAAGTAGCGGACGCTCATTGTTTTCAAGTGCCAGTGTCTAGATTTGTTTGTTCTTAGGGAAAAGACCAATAATCACAAGGCGGTTAAGCTTCTGCAGATGTTAGTCAAGAATTTGGGTAGACTAGGTTTATGTTTGTACGATGACCATTAAGGGAGGGTATTAAAATATTAAATGTAATATTAATGGTCATCTTAGCTTTAGTTAGTTTTTAGTAACTTCTGTTTGCACTTTAGTTCATTTTAGCTTCTTTTTGTTTTTTGTTTTTTGTTTTAGTTTACTTCAGTTTACGATCGTTTCTTTTTAGAAACATTGTCTTGTAAATTTCTTTATAAGGAGCGTTCGTCTCCTTTTGTAAATCAAGCAATCATGAATATCAATTATCTTTTCGTCACCAAGGTGGTGTTATTACCACACAAGCATAGGAAGGCCATGTAGGATCCAATCCACATATAGGAGGGGGTATATGTTGAGGAGACATTCTCTAGCTAAATGGTGAAAAAAATGACTCTTTTGCCAGCTATGCCAAATTCTCTAGAATGGCTATAAGCGTTCAAGTAGCATTCAAAGGCGTAGAAAATGTATGAGCTAACATTGTTATTTCATTTCAAACTAAAAATTGCTCAAGTGGTGCCATCTGAAGAATAATGGTAAAACACAATCTTCCACACACAACTGAGGTGAGATTTAGGAATGTATATCCATCACTGTCCACCACTTTCTACATGTTGGATCATTTAGAGGTTCAAACAATAGAGGATTTTACCTCTATCATCAATGGAAAGTTTGTAGATGCTCAACAAGAACTTGACCATGCCTTGTAATGAAATAAAATGATGGGTTAACCAACATAAATGTGATAAGTGCTTTGAGATTGAAGATTGGGTTTTTGTAAACTATTGATCGAGCAAAGCTATATTTAAGTCTCGAACATAAAGACAATTTTTTTACTAAAACAAAAACATATTATAGAGTAGCTTTGCTAGTCTTAAAAAGATTCATTGCACACCAATTCTATAAAATCATAAAAATCCAGAGTGATAGATAATAGACAATAAGAAGAAAAGGAGGAATCTTTAAACCCCATAGATAGGGCATAGGCACTTGAAGATTGCACAAACTCTGAGTATTATACCAATAGGTAATGTTTGCCTTTATGTTAAAAAAACAGGGCCAGTAGGAAAATCGCTTCAACCAAATGAAAATAATATTCTTAACCATAAGGGAACAAAGAGTGTTGATGAAAGGTAGCTTCGGTCAGATATAAATGATGATTGCTGATTGCATCATTATCATTTGTATGTGATCGAAATTATCCTTCAATAAATATTTCTGGAAATAAGAATTTCGAATTTATGAGCATGAATAAAATTCGAAATATTAAATTAAATATTCTAAGTTTGCATTATGAAATCGCTGGAAGGTAATTCATATTGGTTATGTTAAAGCCACCTATTGGCATCGGTTGGTTGTAGGAGACCTGTGCCCTCAAGGGACACATCCCATGAGAGGACGTGCCTCTACTTTGTGGAGACACGTCCTCTCATAGGACGCGTCTCTCCTTGGAGGCGCGCTTCTTCTTGGAGGTGCGTCTCTCTCCATTAGATACATAACATGATTGCAAACATTGATTGGAGACATCGAAATTTATAAATGTTCTGCAATCAGCACATTCACAATACAAAAAATAAAATCTGACTTAGAATTCTTACACAAAATTTTCAGACTTAGAATTTCCTTAGACTTCTTAGGATCCTAATTTGATAAGATTTGATTACATTTACATGGTATCAGAGCCAAGTTGAGTGAATCCAAATCAAATCTAGATATCAGATTGCTTAAAGAAAAATTCGTATTTTTAAATCGAATTCACATCACATTCTTCATAATGTCAAGTGTGATCAGATTTGAAGATCGTCTTGCAGGAGCAAACAACTTCACATCATGAAAATTTAGAATCATGATGATTCTTAAAGAGAATAAGTTAGACTCACTTGTGAGAGAAAACAAAAGGGAACCAGAGGCTAATCCTGAGAAAACTCAATGGATTGAAAACAATGAAAAGGCCATGAAAATCTTAATAGATGCAGTTAGGGATCATATAGTGCCCATCCTAGCAAAACATGAAACTGCATATCTAATGTTCAAATCTCTTGAGAGCACCTATGAGATCAACAACACCAGTAGGACTCTTGCATTAAAGAGGCAAATCAACAATGTCCAAATAAACAAAGGAGAAACTATTAATGCATACTTCATGAGGATCATTGAACTAAGGGATCAATTATCCACAATTGGATATCAAATTGATAGCAAAGAGTTAACTCTAATTGCACTAGGAGACCTACCAAACTCATAGGAGACATTTGTTCAAGGAATAAGTTTGATAGGCTAAGAACAAACTGCCTACAAGAGGAAACAAGACTCTCAACAAAAGAAAACAAACAAAAGAACATAGACGAAGAGAAATTCCTATGGAAAAGGATCTTCCAAGAAGAAAGACATCTCTCAAGTACAATGTTTTAGATGTGATCAATATGGCCACTATGCAATGAAGTGCCCTGACAGATCAAAACAACAAGCATCCTTTGCTAAAGTAGGAAAGTCAAATCCAGACCATGAATTTGAGAAATTTGATTCTATTCAGCCTTATCTAGTCAAGTATCTAACAACACCCACAACTGGGTAATTGATAGTGGTTCTTCAAGGCATATCACAGGGTTTAGAGAACACTTAGACACTATGACTGAAGAGACTGATGAAGAAGTAACCATTGGGGATGATTCTGCACACCCTGTAAAAGGGGTTGGAACTTGCTCCATCACATTGAAATCTGGTCTCTCCCTTCAACTCACTGGAGTTTTATTTGTACCTGTAATAAAGAGGAATCTAATATCCATCTCTGCCCTTGAAGACAATGGATATAGAGTTACCTTTATGGATGGGAAAGTTCTGGCATGGCCTAAGAACTCAACTATAAAGAAAGCCCAAACCATAGGTATAAGACAAGGTTATCTTTATAAACTATGCACTGAAGTCAAGCAAGCCCTTACCCTTGATACTTCTAATTCAAATGAAATTTGGCATAGAAGATTATGACACCTTCATTTCTGTGCCCTACCTTCTATAGAAAAAATTGTAACAGAATTACCTAAGTTAAAACCAACTCATGAAGGAACTTGTAAAGGTTGTGCCCTAGGAAAAATACAAAGGGATCCTTTCACAATAGCTTGAGTAAAACCCAAAATGTATTAGAATTGGTTCACTCTGATTTATGTGGACCCATGTCTGTACCTTCCAAGGTAGGCTTCCTATACTATGTCATATTTATAGATGACTTCTCTAGGAAGACCTGGATTTATTTCCTTAAGTGTAAAGAGTCAATAGAAATCCTTAAAAGGTTCAAGGAGTTCAAAGCTCTTACTGAAAACTTCTCTGGGAAGAAAATAAAAATCTTAAGGACATACAATGGGAAAGAATACACCTCTGAAATTTTTAAGAAATTCTGCATGAATGTCGGGATTAAGAGAGAGTTTACAGTAGCATACAACCCTCAACAAAATGGGGTTGCTGAAAGGAAATTTAGAACCATTGTAGAAGCTGCTAAAGCAATGTTGCTTGACCAGAACATTGAAACCTCATTCTGGGCAGAAGCCTCTAGAACTGCTGTCTACATTCAAAATAGATGTCCTCATTCTCATCTAGATAACAAAATTCCCGAAGAAGCTTTTACCGGCATAAAACCTGATGTTAGTCATTTTAGGATTTTTGGTTGCCCTGTCTATATTCATGTGCCCAAAGAGAAGAGATTCAAACTAGAACCTTCCGGAAAGAAAGGGGTATTTGTGGGATATAGTGAAACCTCCAAGGCCTACAGGATATTCATACCCGGGCATAAACAAATTGAATTGAGCAGAGATGTCATCTTTGAAGAAGACATTGCATTCAAAAGGGCAAGAAGTTCTAGTGAGATAGAAACCTATTCCCCTAGAGTACTTGAAATGGAACCTGCTCCTGAGATTCAAAGGGAGTATCCTGAGGAAATGCCAAATGAACTTCAATCTACTTCAGATGAGAATACAAATGACAACGGTAGAAAGAGACCACTTTGGGCTAGAAAGATGATCAAAGAAGCCGAGAATCATACAGCACCCAAAGGAACGTTTAGGGAAAGTAAAAGACCCAAACGGTTCTCTAGCTATGTTGCTCTAATGAACAACATCATAAATTCAGAACCTGTCAGTGTTACAGAAGCCTTCAAACATCAAGCATGGAAGGATGCAATGACGGAGGAATATCAGTCCATTCTAAAGAATGATGTATGGGATATAGTGCCTAGACTGAAAGAGAAATCTGTTGTCTCTTCCAAATGGCTCTTCAAAATCAAGCATGTTGCTGATGGCAGTATAGAAAAACATAAGGCACGTTTTGTGGCAAGAGGTTTTTCTCAAAAGGAAGGCATTGATTATGAAGAAACATTTGCACCTGTTGCCTGTTACACATCTGGGAGAGCAGTGTTAGCCATTGCTGCAGCTAAAGGCTGGAAGATCCATTAAATGGATGTGAAAACTACCTTCCTAAATGGAACCATTGAAGAGGAAGTCTATCTGGAACAGCCTGAAGGTTTTGTGATACATAAACCTGACTCACATGTGTGCAGACTAAAGAAAGCTCTCTATGGACTTAAACAAGCTCTCAGGGTCTGGTATGAAAGAATTGATAGCTACCTCTTGGGACTAGGATTTTCCAAGAATGATGCAGACCCTAATCTCTACTTCAAGGTAATCAGAGGTGATATGTTAATAATTATTTTATATGTTGATGACCTGTTGATAACAGGAGAAGATCACCTCATTGCTCAAGGAAAGAAGGATCTAACTTCCGAATTTGACATGAAAGACTTGGGCATTCTACAATACTTCCTAGGTTTGGAAGTATGGCAGAAATCAGAGGGCATTATACTAAACCAAGGAAAGTATACTATTGATATTCTGAAGAGATTTGGAATGTCCCATGTCTACACCTATGGAAACCAACATTCACAAACTGAAAGAAGCAACAACAAAGTCCAAGTGTGCAGATCCAACCCTATATAGACAAATGATTGGATCCTTGATGTATCTAGTTAACACCAGACCTGATATTTGCTATGCAGTGAATGCTCTCAACCAGTTCATGTGTGAGCCAAAGGAAATTCAGCTTATGGCTGTGAAACATATTTTGAGATATCTTTAAGGCACTATTAGATATGGTCTTCTTTATAGAAATGACCAACTAGATCTACATGGATACTCCGATTCAGATTGGGTTGGAAGTGTAACCGATTGGAAAAGCACATCAAGATGTTGCTTCAGTTTAGGATCGGCTATGATCTCCTGGATTTGCAAAAAACAGTCTTCAGTAGCACAGAGCTCGACATAAGCTAAATACATTGCATCCTGTATGGGGGCAAGAGAAGCAATTTGGCTTCGTAAATTGCTTGTGGGACTCTTTGGTGAGCCCTTGAATCCTACAATTATTCATTGTGATAATTAGAGTTGCATCAAACTCTCTGTAAATCCTGTCTTCCATGGTAGATCTAAGCACATTGAGATCCCCTATCATTATGTAAGAGACATGGTGGAAAGGAAAGTGATCCAATTGTAGTATGTTAGTACAAATGATCAAAATGCAGACATTCTCACCAAACCTCTCTCCCGAATCAAGGTAGAGCACTTCAAGAAGAAATTTGGTATGGTTGAAATGTAATTTGATATGATGTTGAAATTCAAATTGTTTATAAAGTTGTACTAATATATAAAGATGTTTAATGTGTAAACTCTTGTCATGTGTGTGACTCCATGACCTTATGGGCCTACTCCCCCTGTGTACATTATTGAAAGGTGACGATCTTTCTAATAATGAACACTTGTATTTGACATTGTAAAGTGACGACTCTACAATGATAAGTTGAACTATCATGATAGATATTGTGTTACTTGATATCTGTGGACATGTCATGATAGTATCTCTTGGACACTTTGATGGATATCATAGGACTTGATGTCATTTGAAGATCATTGTGATCCTTAAGAGATAATCATGGTGGATAATTATATATCCATGGATATGCCATGAATTATGGTAGACATCATGTGACTTGATGTCAGTGCACATACCATAATGAAGATGTGTTATGAAGAATGTCATGTGACTTGACAATATTGAGAAAACATATCATATCTTCGATATCACGTGTGAAGGTGATATCTCCACTTATTTGATTTGAAATATCTTCCCTAGCTAAGAGGGAGTGTTAATGAAAGGTAGCTTCGGTCAGATATAAATGATGATTGTTGATTGCATCATCATCATTTATATGTGATCGAAATTAATCTTTAACATATTTCTGGAAAAATGTGAATCAAATTTATAAGCATGTATAAGATTCGAAATAATAAATGATGTTCAAAATCTGCATTGTATAAAATCGGAACTCATGATATATATTGATTGCCACGCATATAAGGTTATGTGTGTTAACCGAATGTTAATCGGTTCTCTTTAGGAGCCGCGCGCCCAAGGGACACGTCCCATGAGCGGACATGCCTCCACTTGTGGAGACACGTCCTCTCATGAGACGCATCTCTTGTAGAGGCATGTCTCCTTCATATATAAGGTGGTTCCTTCATTGATATGTGAACATCGAAATTTATAAATGTTCTGCAATCAGCACATTCAACATAAGAGAAATAAATCTGACTTAGAATCTTGAATAGAATTCTTACACTTAGAATTATCTTAGAATCCTTAGGCTCCTAGTTTGATAGAAGATTTGATTACATTTACAGATACATTTCATTATCATGTACTTTGGTGTATCATGTACTTTGGTGTGTGCTCTCTAGGACCTTTCCTTTGTTACATTTATTCTCAGCTGTTTATGTGAGCCATATTTGTATGCTTTATCCAACTAAAAAAATGGCTGGAGGAGAAACAATTGTCCTAATGTACTCAAAAGAAGCAATCTATATTCACGGAGTGTGATCTCAAACATTAACGTAAAAATTTAATAAACAGCTTTCTCCAAAAGTTATATATATTCACAAATATGGAACGTGAAAATTACCTCTCCTGATTATACTTATGTTAATATTCATGAATGACCAAATTAGGCAACTTGTGTTGAAAAAGTTCAGCAAGAAACAATATCCAGTTGGAATTTCATATGCAGTCGCCTTCTTGTAAGATTTGTTTTCAACTGATTTCAATACAAACAATCATGCTTGAAACAGAATGCCAAAGTGAGTTTAAAGTTTTAACAAGTATAGATTTTGTGCGTCTGGAGCTAAACATATGTGCAACAACAACAAAAAAATATTTTCAGCTGCATCAACCAAAGGGCACCTTTTGAGCAAAAGCAGATCGCTTGTGCACTTCACGGGCCTCCTTCTTACGCTTCTTCTCGAAATGATCCAAACGGTATCCATGCCGCTTCCTGTGAAGTTCTATATAATCACCCTGAGGCTGTGGACACACAAAAAATTACAGTCACGTAAAAAATCAGAAGGAACACATTTTAGGGTTTAGAAATAATATTCGCCATTGCAAGTCCCCGTGAAACGAAATTTTACTTCAAAACCACGCAATTAAATGCAAATACAAAATATTATAAAGAGATAACATATGGAAACAATTTCAAAACTTCATCCAAATTCGAGGAACTGCAGCGGGTTGTTGAACAGTAGAAATCACAAACCCTCAAATAAGTTTTTAAACAACAAAAAAATCATTTGATACAGAGAAAGGTTGATACCATTTTGGCGGTTGGCTGCTAACGCTGCTTAGAGAATAGAATGGATACTAAGGAGGCTGAGATGAAACCCCTCTG
The DNA here is from genome assembly GCA_007115665.2 of Sequoiadendron giganteum. Lineage (NCBI taxonomy): Eukaryota > Viridiplantae > Streptophyta > Pinopsida > Cupressales > Cupressaceae > Sequoiadendron > Sequoiadendron giganteum. The sequence goes on along the minus strand of CM021102.1, from coordinate 466,920,203 downwards.
CTTTGTCCCGATTGCTGAAAATTATAGTTTTCCTAATTCTGTACCCTATACCCTGCGCGTGAATGGCTGCGGTATTCAGTACAACCTAAAGTTTTAGGTTCGCTATTTAGATTGATGGAAGATTTGTTAACATTCACGAGCTCAAAGACATTAAGTCTATAAATCTTACAAAAATATATATATATATTAAGTTGGATTTATTTTTAAATATTGTTTTAATAATCAGTAATCACATCTTGATATGTAATAGGTAAGTCTAAGAGGTTTGAATGAAAGATTTTTGGTTTTTTTATGTATAGATCAATGGTTTTTATTTTATTTTTCTTGTATATAGTTATGTAATATATGAAGATAGATTTTTAGCCCCTTGTTCTTATGTAAGAGTTTAGTGTATTTTATGCTTTAAAATAAGTAATTGGAATGTTCTTTTATAATTTTTTAATTATGGAAATAGGCTAATTTGGAATCTTTCCCTATTTTCATGGAGTAGTTATTACTTAGAAAAATTGAAAATAGATTATGAAAAAAAAAAAAGGGGGGCTAGAAATAAGCGGCAACTACATATTGAGAAAAATGTCAAACAGCTCCACAAATTTGTCTACCTCATTTTTCACATTTGCTTCCAATTTTTACTTGCACAAATTATTATTAATACTATTCATTTCATTATATTTTGTGTTCAATTTTTTGTTTTCCTTTCAAATAATTTCCACAACAATTTAATATTTATGATATTATTTTCATTATGGGTGTTACCCAAACCATGGATACAGTTTACATATTCCATACAAACTATTTAGAGGTATGTGATTTGATCAATCTCCATTTCTATAGTTTACAGTTTTAATCATTATTATAATTTCAAACTTAAAACATATCATTAGCTCTCTTGTTTTCATTGTATTTTATTGTATCCAACAAAATGGATCACTGATATTCTTTGAAATCTCCAAACAATATTTCCCAAAACACCTCCTCTTGGTTTTTTTTAATAAAGACGGTAAAAAATTTATTGCATCCAGGAAATCGTCAGTACAAAGCAATCAAGGTCCAAAATAGGTACCCAAAGAAATAACCAAGAAACTCAAAACCAGCAAACAGTCACAAAAGAGTAGAACACTTAGCAGGACCAACCAACAAAAACATCATCCAACGATGTCCTCCAAAATTAGCCTCTCTAAATCTTGGAAATAATCCCAAGATAACTACTCCTAGCCTTCAAACTATCAACCACCAACATGCTCAAAAGCCCATTTGGCCAAACAATCAACAACCCCATTCCACTCACGTGGAATGTGAGTAAAGGAAACAAACTCAAGCATGGAGCTTAGATGTAGAATATACCTAAGAACATAGGCGAGTTGCCAGTTAACCTCATCCAACTTCCGCTCAGTCAATAATT
>CM021102.1:466889233-466918701 GCA_007115665.2 Sequoiadendron giganteum | reverse complement strand
AAGAATATCAATTCATCAACCTCAAGTGTCATGTACATATCCTGCATCAATCCCTTCACTTTGAAGGCTCTTGTGTCCACAAATGCTAAGTCTACCAAAGACAAATTGTCGTATCTATCCAAGGTCCTGAAAGATGTTATGTTTATCAATATGTGATAGGTGATATCATAATAATGCTCTTTGAAACACAACCACTTGCACCAAGCCTTCTGCTGCTCCACTCTGATACAAATATCACTCATCCAATTGCTGTGAAGTAATTCACCACGATCCCTGTGAAGTATCGTACCAATCACACCAATACTTGGATCCCAAATTATTACACCATCACACCAACTGAAAATTAATAGCTAAGTGTCTCTCATCATGCCACCATAACAAACTATCCTCCTAGACCTGAATTGTCTCATATGGATGTGAAAAGTGTCCATCATATGTGCATCACCAAACATGCAAATCTGCTCTAGGCCGCTGGTGCAAATCAGAACAGTGCTGTGAAAACTGAAAATCAGACCTATGATCATGCCAAGAATGCTTCTGCTATCATAAGATGACAGGGTCTCATCATCCTGCAACCACCCAATGCTGTAGTAACAATCCCATGCACACCAATCCATCCAAACAGCTGGAAACATCGATGTGCAGTCTGAAAACTCCAGATCAGCAATATAGAACAACCATCAATCATCAAGGAGTGAGCTGACAACAATTGATTGAGTCTGAAAATTTTCTGCTCTCATGCTCATTTCCATGTCTTGGACTATAGTTCAGCTGAAACTCAACATCCCCATGAATATACAACTCCAAATCGGATACCTCCATGATATCTCCTTCAAATTTTGGAGCTAGGACAACATTGTGCTCACCCAAAGGATCATCATCATGATAGCATGGTGTCAAAACACAAGTAGGCTCATTGAGCTCTCCAAGAATGGTTAAACTCTTAACCAAATCTGAAGCACAAATGTTCTTCTCTACATAGGCATAACAATCATTCTTTGCTGTTCCACAAAGTATATGCACAACTTCCTCTTCCTTAACCCTGCCTTGAGCCTTCAATTGGCTCTCCAAATGATGTGTTTCATGAACCCTATGATTAAAATCATTTGCACAAAATAAATTTTCTGATTTGTTTTCAAAATAAGAATAGATTGTAGTTGTCAATAAATAAATAAATGTTATTTTGTAATTTGTCCCCAACCTTTGGTTGGCAACCAACATCGGCTTGTTATATATTTCCTTATTGTACTCATAGTTGAGGGCTGCATGCATATGGATCCTGTAGCTATTGAACATTGTTATGAGTAATTGATATATTCTGTTATGTATTTCTGTTTACTCTCTATTAATCATTCAAGTAGAATTACCGAGTAAACATTTGGTGTCGTTGCCGATACAAACCCTGCAAAGTAAACTCACAAATGAGAATCATGGCGATGTAATGGGACAGCCAGCCGAAGAACCTGTGCAAGCAAACGACGAAAGCAAAAACAAGTTGACATAAGACTTGGTAAACTTGTGGGACATTTCATTAAAAAAACATGTATGGAGGGAAGCTCTTAGGAGAGAGGTCTCTCAAGCTGTTATTTGGGATAATCTATGTTGATGTTATAGCAGTGGGAGATATCTTTCTCTCAAATTTAAAAATGATGGATAAATAATACCAAGGCAAGTCGGACTTGCTATATATAATAATTTTATGAAGAGTCACCTTGTTTCTTTAAAGAGGCCAACCCAAATGAAGAGTCACCTAGTTTTGTATAAATACAAGGTGATGATCATTTATTTGATCATCAAGTTCATTCATCATAATTCACAATCCTAGAAGAAGTTCATACTTGAGCAGCAGATCATCATCTTGTAGCAACAAATCATCATTTTGTAGCAGCAGACCAATTTCAAGGAGAAACAAATTCATTTGTATCTTTGCATCTAGGAGAGGTGCTATTATTCATTGTATCAAATTCGGCATTGTGTTGGGCCTGAGTTGTAAGCAGATTTCTGCTCTTATTCCTTCAATATATAAGAGATATATTTGCTAGGTTTTTCTCCCTTGAGTAGGAGGGTTTTCCTAGGGTATCTTGTTGTATTCATTATTTTATGTGTTGCATTTTCTGATTGCTTTCATTTCTGATCCTAAATCTAACATGGTATCAGAGCGGGTCTAAGAAAAGATCTGATCAGATTTGTTTAAGCAGTCAACTTTTCATCTAGGGCAGATCTTGAAGTATCGCAAATCTAAGGTTCAAATTATTTTTGACCTAAGGGCAGATCTTTGAAATTGAATTTGTGTGAAAAAAGAAGATGGTGAGCGGTGTCAAGGTAGAAGATAGGCTTGATGGAGCTTCAAACTTCAACTCTTGGAAATTCAGGGTACTCATTGCATTAGAGGAGAATGATCTTCTTGATTTCGTGGAAAGTGATATGTCCAAGCCTTCCAATGATATTGAGAAAATCCAGTGGAAGAAAAATGGCACGAAGGCTAGAAAGATCATGATAGACTCTGTGATAGATCACCTAGTACCGATCATCTCCAAGTTGAAGACAACTAAAAAAATTTTTGATACTCTAAAAGGATTGTATAAGATCAACAACACCAGTAGAGCCCTTGCTTTGAGACAACAACTTCACCATGTAAAAATGGCTAAAGATGATTCAGTCATCTCATTCTTTATGAAGATTGCTGATTTGAGAGATTAGTTGAGCTCTATTGAGGATATAATTGCAGACAAAGATCTTGCTATGTTGGCACTAAATGGTCTTCCTCAATCTTGGGAATCCTTTATTCAGAGCATCAGTGGGAGATCCAAGTTGCCCAAGTTTGATCATCTTCGAGCTGATTTAATTCAAGAAGAGTCCATGTTGGTAGCAAGAGGAATTGGATGAAACTATCATGATGTAGAAAATCAAGTTCTTGCTACACATACTTCTAGAGAAAGAAGCAAAGGAAGAAAGAGGAATAGAGATAGAGAATCAAATTTTGCCCCAAAACCAAAGAAGAAGGATCTCTCTCAGATTCAATGTTTCAGGTGTGACAAGTACAATCACTTTGCTCGAGATTGCAAATTAAGGTCTACACAACATGTTTCTAGTGTGGAAATTGACATAGGGACATCTCAGAAGGAGCCTAGCTCTAAAGTTGATTCAAAAGGTTTCTTATTCTAAAGTCGATCAATTTCTTCGAAGAGGAGGAAATGACATTCAGAGGGAGTCAAATTCAGAAAATTCAAGGCACGAGTTGAGAGCTTGTCCAGGAAAAGGATTAAGGTTCTGAGATAGGTCAATTGAAATATACTCTCTCAAATTTTTTGATTTTCAATAACAAATACAATGTAACCAAGCACCCGTTAAGGTTAGCATAACCCAAAACGTTGCATGAAAGAACTCAAACCAAGAATGCGCCCTAAAAGCACTTAAGGAGAAGGGGCAGGCATATGGTCAGAGGATCCCTAGGATCTACTGAATCAAATATTACAATGATTACACTGAAAAAGAGAGAATAAACTCGACACCAAGAATGTGCACTCAAGATCTTTTGACAGGCGAGGTACTAACATATGGTGGAGTACTAATGGTGAAATTGAAATGAAATAGGCGGATAACCAGCCATGAGAAACTTTCCACACTACCACCAAACAGTGGGGGGAAAAAGATTACAATTCAAAACTAATTCGTCCGTTGCGGCGGGCATCCACTCAACAGTGGGAATTCTCCACTTGACAGTGGGTGAGAAAGAGAGATACAAATGTTTATTCTCCACACTGGCGGTAAACCAGCCAAGGGTTAAAGTGTTTGCATTAGGAAATCGCAAGTAAATGCAGTAAGAACAATGACTGGATTAGTACTACTAAATCTCAGCCTTACAATGAAATAAATCTGCATTTTTCATGTGTTACAATAATATAATCAATGCAAACTCCTGAAGAATGTTTATTACAATATATAATCTTCTCAATCACCAAGATATAAGCCAAAATCTGAATGTTTAACAATCTAATATGCATAAACAGCAGACTGAAAATGTCAATCAGCAAACATGTAAATCAAATGAAATGCTCATAACTCTTCAAATATACCTCTAAATGATGTAAACTAAACTGCAGAAGTATTCTAAGAGGTAGGCACCCAATCTCCAACCCACAAATTGCATTAAAGCTTAGAGAATGATTAGGCATGAATCCCAAGGTAGTCCCAACATGGTACGGCCTTCTTGAGGGGCGATTTTCTACTTAAAAATTAGAAACAACAAACTAAAATCTGCAAACTTCAAGGTGGGGTCGCCTCAAACATAGAATCGTGACGAACAAATACCCATAATCAAATTAGCATTACCCTTAAAGCTGTTAATGATTTTCAACTACAACCATGACTGAATCAGCAACAATAAAATCTGGAAATAACATCTGAATCTTCACCTTTGAGGCTCAATGTGCACTTCTGAATGAAGCACACTCTTGATCCATCATCTAGGGAACCATAGTTTCAGGCCCGAAGAGTGGAATAGAATTGCTAAGCTCTCCCTTAGCCGGATTCTGGATTTCAAACCAGCAGCATAACTTTGCTTTTCAAAACATAACATAATCAGCTCTCCACAATGCAACAACATATAAGTTTCAATGAGCAAATGAAACACTTTGAATTACAAGAAGTCGAATCACCTCAACTTCCCAAGAGACGCACCTTTAACCATTCACTTTATTGTGAAATAGTAAAACATTATCCTCTTCCCTTTAGGCGTCCATTTTATTTTGCAACAATAAAACATTTAATAAATCATTAAATGCTCGACATGACCCCTTAATGTCCCCTCTTTAAACCAACATGAAGTTATTACTCCTAGGCGTGGGGATACAACTTAAAAACATGAAATTAACTAAGTATAACACTTAGTCCAAGGAGATAACCAAAACCAAAGCCAATACTGAAATTGAAGGATTGCCGCAAATAGCATGATGACCTAAGCTGAACTGCAGATGATGATACTGCCAAGATTAGACTTACTAAAAATAGCCACTGCCAAAAACAGTAAGTTCACTTCAACTCAACAGAAAGCCAAACTGAACTGCAAAAGATTGAGTTGCTGCTAGAGTGATACTGCTATAAATATACTTACCAAAAATAGCATATTGCTGTAAATAGTAAGTTTGTCGAAACCACATCTGTATGCCAACTAAGCAATATCATGACTTACTATAAATATTAAGTGTTCCCATTCTGCTTAGCCTACGAGTTTTTGGAAATAGGCTAAATCCAATTGTAGAGCGTAGGGCTAAATCGAGGACATTACATCAATGGAGGGGAGTTCACTTCTAGAGGATTTCTTTGAAATCTCCGAGGCAGGGATCAAAAGGGAGTTCTATGACTCACTAAGAAGAAGTGAAGGTTGCAGTGTTGCAAGGCCAAGTGCAAAATCCTTGGAAGACCTCTTCAGTAGTTGAGAACAAAATTGCACAAGACAGTTAATCTGGATTTGACATTGGTAGCTCCGCAAACCTATTTAGAATAGGGTGATCTAGGATGAGGTCGAGGAGGACAGTCCTGGACTCGAGCAAGTCAATAGTGCTGGAAGTGTGCATTGGAAATCGCTCCTCTAAGAAAAGTATTGTAGACAATCTTGGATGAGGAGGTCAGGAGGTTGATGCAAGTACTTGGAGCTCCAGAGGGAGTCACATCATCATGAAGATTTGTTGTAATGTATATTTCTTTGAGACAGAGAAATATGAGGTGAAAGCCCTTGTAGTGTATATTTCTTTGAGACGGAGAAATATGAGGTGCGAGCCCTTGTTCATCTCTGTGACTGAGATGAGACGTCATGTTGAGAGACTCCATGATGACATCACATTGAGAGACTCCGTGATGAACCCTTGTACTTGTGTTTCTTTCCACACATGGGAGTAGCCATGGTGGACGTCATGTTGAGAGACTCCATGATGAACCTTTGAGTTTTCCACAAATGGGTGTAGCCATTGTGGGCGTCATGTTGAGAGACTCCATGACGAAGATACCTCCCTAGCTAAGAGGGAGTGTTGATGTTATAGCAGTGGGAGAGATCTTTCTCTTAAATTATAAAAATGATGGATAAATAATACCCCAAGGCAAGTCGAACTTGCTATATATAATAATTTTATGAAGAGTCACCTTGTTTCTTAAAAGAGGCCAACCCAAACGAAGAGTCACCTAGTTTTGTATAAATACAAGGTGATGATCATTCATTTGATCATCAAGTTCATTCATCATAATTCGCATTCTTGGAAGAAGTTCATACTTGAGCAATAGATCATCATCTTGTAGCTGCAGATCATCATTTTGTAGCAGCAGACCGATTTCAAGGAGAAACATATTCATTTGTATCTTTGCATCCAGGAGAGGTGCTATTATTCATTGTATCAAATTTGGCATTGTGTTGGGTCCGAGTTGTAAGCAAATTTCTGCTCTTATTCCTTCAATATATTAGAGATATATTTGCTGGGTTTTTCTCCCTCGAGTAGGAGGGTTTTCCCAGGGTATCTTGTTGTGTTCATTGTTTTATGTGTTGCATTTTTGATTGCTTTCATTTTTGATCCCTAATTTAACAATCTAACCGTCAATGAAGAGGTTGATCGTCTTCTCAACAAATTGCCTTGACTTATTGCACGCCATTTCATCATTTTGCAAAATCTTTGGGTTGAGAGAGACCAAGAACAACACAGGCAACAAATACTATAGCAGTATGAAGAACAAAACAAAGGGGAAGAAGAATGTAAATTGACTGTTGATGTTGCCTCGAAGAATTAATGCTCTTAACCTTGAATAAAAACGAGAAATTAATACAAAGCGGTCACAAATCAATATACCAAAAAATTAGAAGATCCTTAAGAATAAAAGAACAAAGAGAACGATGATGACGACCAAGGGGTGAAGTTGAAGAAGGCGAAGGATTTTTGAGGGAAAGTTCGAATCCTCCCAAGAGCAAAAGTGGAAGCCAAAGCGCAAGTAGAAGTTGTAGCCGGGAGAGAAAGAGAACTTTCACGACAAGAGAACATACGAGGGGAGAGTGGGTAGAAATAGCTCGACACTTACCACTTCTCAACAAGACATACACTGACCTCGCCGACCAAGCCAGAGAATTGTTTGTAACATCAATGTCAAACAAAGGGGAAAGTGAAGAAGAAAACACTAACCCCCACCAGAGAACAGTGCAAACCTTCATCGTCGAACAAAGAAGGGTCATCGCCGGGTGACAAACAAGGTTCATTGTTAGGCGAAAGGGAAGGCAAGTAAGAAACCACCAACCCGACTGTTGAAATCTTATTGGCAATACTTTCAACATAAGGTACATGATGTGGAAGCATTCTAGTGGTTTGAGCAATCTTTGATCACCAAAAAAAAAAAGTTTCCTTTAATTTTGTTGTGTTATGGTTTAAAGTGTGTGTTGTGAGTTTTGATATGTATTTTGATTGTGCATTTGAGAGCTTGAGTAATCTACAACATTAGTATGAAGGCCATTGGTTGTGATAATGGTGCTATATGGAGCACATAGGCTAAAAGTAGACTCTTGCCTTTGGAAAAATAGAGTGAACCCTCGTTGAATGGTATAGAGCAGAGCATGCCACTTATTAAAATATTAAATGTAATATTAATGGTCATCTTAGTTTTAGTTAGTTTTTAGTAACTTCCGTTTGCACTTTAGTTCATTTTAGCTTCTCTCTATTTTTTGTTTTAGTTTGCTTTAGTTTACGATTGTTTCTTCTTAGAAACATCGTCTTATAAATTTCTTTATAAGGAGCCTTTGTCTCCTTTTGTAAATCAAACAATTATGAATATCAATTATCTTTTCATGGTATCATAGCTTAGGCTCGAACCTGATTAGCTTTAGTTGACTTTTTTTTATTTTTTATTTTTATAAATTTGAAGAAACATTTTTAAGAAATTTTTGAAAATCAAAGTTTTTTTAGTGAGAATATTTCAAAGGGTTTGTTTCCGAAATTTATTGAGTTGAATTTTAGAGGGTTTCAAGAGGAATCGCGACACCTTTTTGAGGATTTTCGTGACAGATTTTTCGTTAGTTTTTTGGAAAATTCGTAGGCTTTTGAAGGGCGTTGATTTCCTAAATATTTTTGCCGGGAATTTTTTTCTATTGGTGGGTCTTTCTCTACTTGTGATTTCTGGCGGACATTTTTTTTTGGCGGTGATTTTTTTCTGGTTTTATGTGTGCGACTTTTTGAAGACAGATTTTTCATAAAATCCGCGCGACTAAGGGTCTGTTATGCCCATGCGACCTAGCTTTTCTTTTGCCTGTGCTTTTGGTTTCGTGGCTTCTGCACGCGGCTTTTCTGGTGTCGTGATTTTTGAAGACTGCTTTTCGTCATTTTTTGGGTTCTGGACGCGGATTTTTGCTGAGTTTTTTTGAGTGCGTGTTTTCTTTTCAAGACGCATCAGAACTTTTGTTCGTGGGTTCTTATACTTGTGAGTTTCCAATTTTCTGAAACCCTTTTTTCAAGATTTCGTGGATGCGTTTTTGGATTTTGCTCAAACAGTGACGAGTTTTGAAGATTTTTACAACTTGTTTGCCAGATCGTGTATGGTTTCTGCATGTTTTTGTCTGGTGCGATTTGAAAATCGGGATTTCCTGTCTCTATGACAAGTCTTCATCAGAATTTGTGGGAGGTATTGGGAAGAAAAATGCCTAGGGTTTGCAACGCCTAAGGTTTTTTGTTTGTTCACCACACCAAGGAATTGTGATTAGGGTTTTTGCTATAATCATGGGTTTCTTTTTTTGAAGATTGCAAGAATTTTTAAAAATTTTTTGAAAAAAAATTTGTGAACTGTTTTTGGGACAGATCTACATGGGTTTTCAATCATTTCTTTGGAGTTTGTGGAGTTTTTTGAAGTTTCAAAGATTTTGTTCTGTGTCGGGTTCATGTGATTTTCTGATATTTCATCGCACCCTAAAAAGTTTTTGTTAGCCAGTTTTGATAGAATTTTTCTGGGAAAAATAAATTTTTTGCAAAGAGCTTTTCAAATTTTTTTTGGAAAAATCTACTAAGTGTTGCTTTATGAAGAGTTTTTTGATGATTTTTTTCTATCTAAAAAATTGTGGGTTGTTGCTAGGGTTTGCAGACCAGTTTTTTGGGTGATTTTTTTCTCAACAAAAAATCATGCACTTGAAGTTTTTATAGAGTTTTTGAAAAAATTTCTATAAAATTTTTGCAGTTCAAGACTTATTTGAGGATTTTTTCAGAGTTTTCGAAGGATTTTCTAAAAAATCTTACAGTTTCTGAGTGTTTTGCCAGCTGATGTCCAAAATTTATGCCAACTGATCACATACTTTACCTCGTTTTTCGGGTTTTTGGAAAACGGGAGGGATGGTTGCTTTGTCCAAAATCATGTTGGAAAGTACGCAAAGGTTTATTTGGAAAAGTTATTCTACTTGGAAGTAGCGGACGCTCATTGTTTTCAAGTGCCAGTGTCTAGATTTGTTTGTTCTTAGGGAAAAGACCAATAATCACAAGGCGGTTAAGCTTCTGCAGATGTTAGTCAAGAATTTGGGTAGACTAGGTTTATGTTTGTACGATGACCATTAAGGGAGGGTATTAAAATATTAAATGTAATATTAATGGTCATCTTAGCTTTAGTTAGTTTTTAGTAACTTCTGTTTGCACTTTAGTTCATTTTAGCTTCTTTTTGTTTTTTGTTTTTTGTTTTAGTTTACTTCAGTTTACGATCGTTTCTTTTTAGAAACATTGTCTTGTAAATTTCTTTATAAGGAGCGTTCGTCTCCTTTTGTAAATCAAGCAATCATGAATATCAATTATCTTTTCGTCACCAAGGTGGTGTTATTACCACACAAGCATAGGAAGGCCATGTAGGATCCAATCCACATATAGGAGGGGGTATATGTTGAGGAGACATTCTCTAGCTAAATGGTGAAAAAAATGACTCTTTTGCCAGCTATGCCAAATTCTCTAGAATGGCTATAAGCGTTCAAGTAGCATTCAAAGGCGTAGAAAATGTATGAGCTAACATTGTTATTTCATTTCAAACTAAAAATTGCTCAAGTGGTGCCATCTGAAGAATAATGGTAAAACACAATCTTCCACACACAACTGAGGTGAGATTTAGGAATGTATATCCATCACTGTCCACCACTTTCTACATGTTGGATCATTTAGAGGTTCAAACAATAGAGGATTTTACCTCTATCATCAATGGAAAGTTTGTAGATGCTCAACAAGAACTTGACCATGCCTTGTAATGAAATAAAATGATGGGTTAACCAACATAAATGTGATAAGTGCTTTGAGATTGAAGATTGGGTTTTTGTAAACTATTGATCGAGCAAAGCTATATTTAAGTCTCGAACATAAAGACAATTTTTTTACTAAAACAAAAACATATTATAGAGTAGCTTTGCTAGTCTTAAAAAGATTCATTGCACACCAATTCTATAAAATCATAAAAATCCAGAGTGATAGATAATAGACAATAAGAAGAAAAGGAGGAATCTTTAAACCCCATAGATAGGGCATAGGCACTTGAAGATTGCACAAACTCTGAGTATTATACCAATAGGTAATGTTTGCCTTTATGTTAAAAAAACAGGGCCAGTAGGAAAATCGCTTCAACCAAATGAAAATAATATTCTTAACCATAAGGGAACAAAGAGTGTTGATGAAAGGTAGCTTCGGTCAGATATAAATGATGATTGCTGATTGCATCATTATCATTTGTATGTGATCGAAATTATCCTTCAATAAATATTTCTGGAAATAAGAATTTCGAATTTATGAGCATGAATAAAATTCGAAATATTAAATTAAATATTCTAAGTTTGCATTATGAAATCGCTGGAAGGTAATTCATATTGGTTATGTTAAAGCCACCTATTGGCATCGGTTGGTTGTAGGAGACCTGTGCCCTCAAGGGACACATCCCATGAGAGGACGTGCCTCTACTTTGTGGAGACACGTCCTCTCATAGGACGCGTCTCTCCTTGGAGGCGCGCTTCTTCTTGGAGGTGCGTCTCTCTCCATTAGATACATAACATGATTGCAAACATTGATTGGAGACATCGAAATTTATAAATGTTCTGCAATCAGCACATTCACAATACAAAAAATAAAATCTGACTTAGAATTCTTACACAAAATTTTCAGACTTAGAATTTCCTTAGACTTCTTAGGATCCTAATTTGATAAGATTTGATTACATTTACATGGTATCAGAGCCAAGTTGAGTGAATCCAAATCAAATCTAGATATCAGATTGCTTAAAGAAAAATTCGTATTTTTAAATCGAATTCACATCACATTCTTCATAATGTCAAGTGTGATCAGATTTGAAGATCGTCTTGCAGGAGCAAACAACTTCACATCATGAAAATTTAGAATCATGATGATTCTTAAAGAGAATAAGTTAGACTCACTTGTGAGAGAAAACAAAAGGGAACCAGAGGCTAATCCTGAGAAAACTCAATGGATTGAAAACAATGAAAAGGCCATGAAAATCTTAATAGATGCAGTTAGGGATCATATAGTGCCCATCCTAGCAAAACATGAAACTGCATATCTAATGTTCAAATCTCTTGAGAGCACCTATGAGATCAACAACACCAGTAGGACTCTTGCATTAAAGAGGCAAATCAACAATGTCCAAATAAACAAAGGAGAAACTACTAATGCATACTTCATGAGGATCATTGAACTAAGGGATCAATTATCCACAATTGGATATCAGATTGATAGCAAAGAGTTAACTCTAATTGCACTAGGAGGCCTACCAAACTCATGGGAGTCATTTGTTCAAGGAATAAGTGCGAGATCTAAACTCCCCAAGTTTGATAGGCTAAGAACAAACTGCCTTCAAGAGGAAACAAGACTCTCAACAAAAGAAAATAAACAAAAGAACATAGATGAACACATTCATGTGCTCAACACAACATCTAATAAAAGGAGTACTAAAAACTCCTACAGAAAAGGATCATTTAAAAGAAAGAGAAATTCCAATGGAAAGGGATCTTCTAAGAAGAAAGACATCTCTCAAGTTCAATGTTTTAGATGTGATCAATATGACCACTATGCAATGAAGTGCCCTGACAGATCAAAACAACAAGCATCTTTTGCTAAAGTAGGAAAGTCAAATTCAGATCATGAATCTTAGAACTTTGTGTTCTATTCAGCCTAATCTAGTCAAGTATCTAACAACACCCACAATTGGGTAATTGATAGTGGTTCCTCTAGACATATCACAGGGTTCAGAGAACACTTAAACACTATGACTGAAAAGACTGATGAAGAAGTAACCATTGGGGATGATTCTACACACCCTGTAAAAGGGGTTGGAACTTGCTCCATCAAATTGAAATCTGGTCTTTCTCTTCAACTCACTGGAGTCTTATTTGTACTTGGAATAAAAAGGAATCTAATATCCATCTCTGCCCTTGAAGACAATGGATATAGAGTTACCTTTATGGATGGGAAAGTTCTAGCATGGCCTAAGAACTCAACTATCAAGAAAGCCCAAACCATAGGTATAAGACAAGTGTTTCTTTACAAACTATGCACTGAGGTTAAGCAAGCCCTTACCCTTGACACCTTTGATTCAAATGAAATTTAGCATAGAAGATTATGACACCTTCATTTCCGTGCCCTACCTTCTGTGGAAAAACTTGTAACAGGATTACCTAAGTTAAAACCATCTCATGAAGGAACTTGTAAAGGTTGTGCCCTAGGAAATAATACAAAGGGATCCTTTCACAATAGCTTGAGTAAAACCCAAAATGTATTTAGAACTGGTTCACTCTGATATATGTGGACCCATGACTGTACCTTCCAAGGTAGGATTTCTATACTATGTCATATTTATAGATGACTTCTCTAGGAAAACCTGGATTTATTTCCTTAAGTGTAAAAAGTCAATAGAAATCCTTAAAAGGTTCAAGGAGTTCAAAGCCCTTAAGAGGGAGTTCACAGTTGCCTACAACCCTCAACAAAATGGGGTTGCTGAAAGGAAGAATAGAACCATTGTAGAAGCTGCTAAAGCAATGTTGCTTGACCAGAACATTGAAACTTCTTTCTGGGCAGAAGCCTCTAGAACTGTTGTCTACATTCAAAATAGATGTCCTCATTCTCATCTAGATAACAAAACTCCTGAAGAAGCTTTTACCGGCATAAAACCTGATATTAGTCATTTTGGGATTTTTGGTTGCCTTGTCTATATTCATGTGCCCAAAGAGAAGAGATTCAAACTAGAACCTTCCAAAAAGAAAGGGGTATTTGTGGGATATAGTGAAACCTCCAAAGCCTACAGGATATTCATACCCGGGCAAAAATAAATTGAATTGAGCAGAGATGTCATCTTTGAAGAAGACATTGCATTCAAAAGGGCAAGAAGTTCTAGTGAGATAGAAATCTATTCCCCTAGAGTACTTGAAATGGAACCTGTTCCTGAGATTCAGAGGGAGTATCCTGAGGAAATACCAAATGAACTTCAATCTACTTCAGATGAGAATACAAATGACAACGGTAGAAAGAGGCCACTTTGGGCTAGAAAGATGATCAAAGAAGTCGAGAATCATGCAACACCCAAAGGAACGTTTAGGGAAAGTAAAAGAACCAAACGGTTCTCTAGCTATGTTTCTCTAATGAACAACATCATAAATTTAGAACATGTCAGTGTTACAGAAGCCTTCAGACATCAAGTATGGAAGGATGCAATGACGGAGGAATATCAATCCATTCTAAAGAATGATGTATGGGATATAGTGCCTAGACCGAAAGAGAAATCTGTTGTCTCTTCTAAATGGCTCTTCAAAATCAAACATGCTGGTGATGGTAGTATAGAAAAACATAAGGCACGTTTTGTGGCAAGAGGTTTTTCTCAAAAGGAAGGCATTGATTATGAAGAAACATTTGCACCTATTGCCCGTTACACATTTGTGAGAGCAGTGTTAGCCATTGCTGCAGCTAAAGGCTGGAAGATCCATCAAATGGATGTGAAAACTACCTTCGTAAATGGAACCATTGAAGAGGAAGTCTATCTAGAACAGACTGAAGGTTTTGTGATACATAAACTGACTCACATGTGTGCAGACTAAAGAAAGCTCTCTATGGACTTAAACAGGCTCCCAGGGCCTAGTATGAAAGAATTGACAGCTACCCCTTGGGACTAGGATTTTCCAAGAATGATGCAGACCCAAATCTCTACTTTAAGGTAATCAAAGGTGATATGTTAATAATGATTTTATATGTTGATGACCTCATAATAGGAGAAGATCACCTCATTGCTCAAGGAAAGAAGGATCTAACTTCCGAATTTGACATGAAAGACTTGGGCATTCTACACTACTTCCTAGGTTTGGAAGTATGGCAAAAATCAGAGGGCATTATACTAAACCAAGGAAAGTATACTATTGATATTATGAAGAGATTTGGAATGTTGGATTGTAGACCCATGTCTACACCTATGGAAACCAACGTTCACAAACTGAAAGATGCAGCAGCAGAATCCAAGTGTGCAGATCCAACCCTATATAGACGAATGATTGGATCCTTGATGTACCTGGTTAACACCAGACCTGATATTTGCTATGCAGTGAATGCTCTCAACCAGTTCATGTGTGAGCCAAAGGAAATTCACCTTATGGCTGTGAAACATATATTGAGATATCTTCAAGGCACTATTGGATATGGTCTTCTTTACAGAAATGACCAACTAGATCTACATGGATACTCTGATTCAGATTGGGTTGGAAGTGTAACCGATCGGAAAAGCACATCAGGATGTTGCTTCAGTTTAGGATCGACTATGATCTCCTGGATTTGTAGTCTTCAGTAGCACAGAGCTCAACAAAAGTTGAATACATTGCAGCCTCTATGGGGGCAAGAGAAGCAGTTTGACTTCGTAAATTGCTTGTGTGACTCTTTGGTGAGGCCTTGAATCCTACAATTATTCATTGTGATAATCAGAGTTGCATCAAACTCTCTTTAAATCCTGTCTTCCATGATAGATCTAAGCACATTGAGATCCCCTATCATTATGTAAGAGACATGGTAGAAAGGAAAGCGATCCAGTTGGAGTATCTTAGTACAAATGATCAAACTGTAGACATTCTCACCAAACCTCTCTCCCAAATCAAGGTAGAGCACTTCAGGAAGAAACTTGGTATGGTTGAAATGTAATTTGATATTATGTTTGAATTTCAAATTGTTTATAAGTTGTACTAATATATAAAGATGTTTAATGTGTAAACTCTTTTGTCATGTGTGTGACTCCATGACCTTATGGGCCTACTCCCCCTGTGTACATTATTGAAAGGTAACGATCTTTCTAATAATGAACACTTGTATTTGACATTGTAAAGTGACGACTCTACAATGATGAGTTGAACTATCATGATAGGTATCATGTGACTTGATATCTGTGGACATGTCATGATAATATATCTTGGACACTTTGATGGATATCATGGGACTTGATGTCATTTGAAGATCATTGTGATCCTTAAGAGATAATCATGGTGGATGATCATATATCCGTGGATATGCCATGAATTATGGTAGACATCATGTGACTTGATGTTAGTGCACATACCATAATGAAGATGTGTTATGAAGAATGTCATGTGACTTGACAATGTTGAGAAAACATATCATATCTTCGATATCACGTGTGAAGGTGATATCTCCACTTATTTGATTTGAAATATCTTCCCTAGCTAAGAGGGAGTGTTGATGAAAGGTAGCTTCGGTCAGATATAAATGATGATTGCTGATTGCATCATCATCATTATCCTTCAATAAATATTTCTGGAAATAAGAATCTCGAATTTATGAGCATGAATAAAATTCAAAATATTAAATTAAATATTCTAAGTTTGCATTATGAAATCGCTGGAAGGTAATTCATATTGGTTATGTTAAAGCCACCTATTGGCATCGGTTGGCTGTAGGAGACTCACGCCTTCAAGGGACACGTCCCATGAGAGGACGTGCCTCTACTTTGTGGAGACACGTCCTCTCATAGGACGCGTCTCTCCTTGGAGGCGCGCTTCTTCTTGGAGGTACGTCTCTCTCCATTAGATACATAACATGATTGCAAACATTGATTGGAGACATCAAAATTTATAAATGTTCTGCAATCAGCACATTCACAATACAGAAAATAAAATCTGACTTAGAATTCTTACACAGAATTTTCAGACTTAGAATTTCCTTAGACTTCTTAGGATCCTAATTTGATAAGATTTGATTACATTTACATAGAGGAACACCACAAAAACCTGCACACCAGCCAATGTCAAGAGTCTAGTGAAGCCTCGTAATCAGCATTCACAAGAACACCAAAGTGTTTGCTCAAGTCATAGGTAGGGCATTCCTAGTTATCTGTAGTTGCAACTTTCAACCTTGATGTCATTCTAGTTAGATGCCGATTTTACAAAAAACCTTGGCAACCTGATTTCCATCCCTTCTAGAATGGTTCCACTTAACAACTTTGAAACCACAAATGATGATGTTAATGTCTTTCTTCCATTCATTCAACTACCATTGCTAAAAGTTAGTGGGATCTTGCCTTTTGAAATGATCAATCAAGATTTTAGAGTCAGATTATAGAGTGATTTCTGTAAAATGCCTTTGCTTGGCTTCTAACATAGCTTGGCAGATGGCCCTTGCTTCAGCAAAATTAGTAGAACAAATAACAAGACTACTAGAAAACCAAAAATTAATCTTGCCATTATGATGCAAGGCTTGTCTTTTGAAGCTCCATCAACATTAATTTTAGCCAGACTTGGAGGGGGATGTCCCCGTCTGATTATCTGATCTTTTTGAGGGTTATGATTGGTAGAGGAAATTGAGGGAGAATTTGTAGGAATTCCATGTCTTATATCTTTAAATAGGATGAAAGTCTTAATTATATGAACACCACTTATAAAGTTCTATGGTAGGTTCTTTGTATCTAGAGGTTTACCCCATGAAGTGGCTCTATTTTCTTATTTCAGCTATTTGGTATTTTGGCATTTTGTCTTTGTCTAAATCTTGGATCGTTTCTGCTTTGCTCATTTAAATTACATTGTGTGGAATTGCTATTTATGTCTTTGTTAATCCATTCTCCAATTGAGATATGAGTGTATAATAAGGAAATGTCTGAAATAGCAACCATCCAATGTGAAATTGCTGATGATACATCAAATGCGGGGAGGTAATGCCATCTGTGGCTGCAATTATGCAATTATTTTTCAATAATTGGAGAGCAATGCATCCCTTATGCACATTTCAGGGCCAAAAATATTAGGCCTTAAATGCTCTTTGGAAAGAGAATAAACAATAAATTTTGGAATCATTCAAGGAGTTTGTTAGGGCTATTGGACTGTCTGACAAGGAATTTCGCTATGTTAAGGATCATATCAGAATTTTTTTAGGATGAAAAACAGCTTAATTGCTCTTTGCGGCTTCAATTTGTGGGGCACAACATGAGAGTTTATGGCTAATGATTCTCTTCTGCCTCGAAGAACCCTGCATTCAGATTTGCAAATGTGGCCATTGGTTCAATGGCATTTATACATTGAAATGTATCTTTAAGGGTTAGAGAGGGTTTTCATTTCTAGCAGGCATTTTTAAGTAGTCTTGACTCTTTGGGCATTTGGATTTCTTAGGATGTCTGTTAAAGGTTTGACATAAAATGTTATCATGGGTTACTTTAAGCATGGTTTGCAATCCATTATAATATTTGCTTGGTCTTTCAGGGTTTAGCTTGAATTAGAGAACATTTGGATCTATAAGTCCAGTAGACATATTTGTTATGGGATTCTTAAATTTTTGTATGACAAGTGTTCAACACTAGAAAACTTGGTTACATGGTAGAATGTTGCTTGCTGGTGTTCTGGTTGTCTTGGATCATATTTTGCCTATGTTTGTGTTGTAAAAGTATTTATACCTATAACATTGTCAAACTTGATAAGTAGGAGGTATTTTCCACAGCGTGTCAAATTGTGATATTGCTATCAGGATTCAACTATGTAGTTTTACGAGTCAAACTCATTGACCCATGTTTCATGAGTAGTGGTTCACAAGAACCATCTCTCATGATAATGAATGGTCCACTTAGCACTCATTGCATCTAAATGATGCTCACAGAGGTGAAGCACTGGGCCTTCCCGGGAGGTCACCCATCCCAGTACTACTCCAGCTCAAGCGTGCTTAACCATAGAGTTTTCTCGAAGGTTAAGCCCACTTAGCTTGCAACCTCATTTGCAAAACCTTCAGCAAGTGTTGTGCCTTATGAACCATTCATTATAGAGCCCCTTTAGCTCATTAAAACTATTAAACTACATATAGAATAGAAATTGAGTTACTCAATAAACACATTCTTAGAAGTTTCCTTCCTGTGTGTTTTTAATAAGTGGATTCCCATTTATTTAAACTAGTTTCAGAATCTCATTTCTATGGAAATGGCACTTTCCGATCCAACCGTATGTAACTAATTCACTATTTCTCTAGTAACTTATTCTGGGTATGTGCTAATTCTCATTGCCCAGATTTTCCTTGATGCTGGAATATAAACCCAATCAGGTGGCAGGAACTTAGTGTTCATGACAAATTCAGAATTCATGGCAGAAGGAAGAAATACATATAATCTGTTGATTGATCCTGTAATCTTCTTAACAGCTCATTCTGGCCATAGAAACAAATCCTGCACAGCCACCTCCTATAAACTTGAAACTACCTTTGGAAGTTCCGTTTGATTAATGTTTGCTTCTTTTGACAGTTCTACTCCTAACATAGCAGGTTCTTGTAGATTTCTAAAGAATGAAATTCAAAAAACTTCATTTCATTTTATGGTCAATGGTGCTTTGTTTTCATTAGACTTTTCGCATCTAGTTGTTTCTTATTTCTAAAAAATTCTTTCCATTTTGTTTTCTAATCTTTTAAGGAATTTGAATTTTAATATATGGTTCTCATATAGCTGTACTGATTGCCTAGCGTACAAAGATCAAAACAACATTACTTATGTATTTGGTAAATTGAATGTTTGCAGACATTAAGAAGGCACTTCAAGGACATTGTATATATAGAAACACTTGATAAATCTGCAGCTGTAAAAAAACAAGTAGTATTTACTCATTCTGAAAAGGACAGGAGGCTATTAATGGTAATATATTTGAGATTTTTGATTCTACAATCATAGTCATGAATTAAGATTGCTTCTGTGAAACTCATGCACCTTTTTTGGCATTTCATCATACAGAAAGAGCTTGATAAAGAGAGACACATGGCGTTGGAGTCTGAAGTGGAACAAGCAATAGGTTTTCGGCATGTAATTGATTTGATTGCTTCTGCAGGAAAGCTTATTGTAGGTCACAACTGCCTCTTAGGTACCGAATCCCAAACATTCCTCTCAATAGATGAGTTATATTCACTACAATAACATTTTTATGTTCCAGTATATCTAATATCTAGCATTTATTACAGATTTTGCTCATATACATAGCAAGTTTATTGCTCCTCTGCCAGAAACAGTGGTTGAATTTGCAACATCTCTTCACAAGCATTTTCCATATATCATTGATACTAAGTACATTCTCAAAACAGAGCCAGTGTTACAAAATATGATGAAAAATAAGAGCACCAGTTTGTCCTCTGCATTTACTCACATGTGTGGGCAGATTGCTTGTACTTCAGAAGCTGTCAATAAAATTATGAATTCTACTGTGAAAGTTGTGGTTCCAGCTGAACTACAGAGGTATGATATTTTATGGTTTTAATGAATTTCACACTGCTGCCATATTTGGAGGAGGTTATGTATTTTTTTTGAGTCAACCTCAAATGTGTTTCTAAGGTCTCATTTCCTTAATATTTCTGGAGGTTTTTAGATGAAATTTATGTTCAAACTGTGACTGCAGGTACACAGATGCTGATTCTGGTCCAAAGCATGAAGCGGGATATGATGCTTACATGACTGGATGCATATTTGCTCAGGCTTGTAAACATTTGAACATTGACTTTGACAACCTTCATCTTGGATCTGATTTTACTTTGGCAGATAAATTTCAGAGATATGCCAATCTACTTTATGTCGGCTGGATCAGGAGTATAGTGCTAGACTTAACAACAGGAGGGGAAGCAGTGGCATCTAGAACTGCACTTCAATGTCACAATCTTTCAAAACTCATACCTACGAAGCTAGTCCTTATCTGGGGCTTTCAAACCGGATATAGTGAGAGTGACTTGAGAGGCTTAGTGAAAGGTGTGCTTGGTACCGTATACCCTATTAGTGGGGTTTACTTTTTGGATGCAAGTTCTGCATTCATCCATTTTCATAATGAACAGATGGCAGCTGAATTTCTTCGTTTAATGGAAAATAAGATGGAAGAAACCTGCAATTTTTTATCATCTCAGAGCCCTTTAACTTTACTATTAGAAACTGGAAGCATTAATGCTATAGGATATGACACGTATGAACAGATATGCAAGTCTTCGATGTCCAAATTGCTATTTGCAGAGCAGGTTGAAGCATTGGGAATAAGATGGAAGATTAGTGCTAGTTTAACAGCAAGTAAAAATAAAACAAAAAAATTGGACTGTGAAACCAATGGTCTTAGAAATAATCAAAATGGTGGCAAAATGGAAGAAACTCTTCAAGTTTGTCCTGTAAAATATCGAGGAGAAACACTCAATAGTGAGAAAAGACGTGAAAGATCTTTTTCTTATTTGTCTGAAGATAGCCATCATTTTGCAAATGATTCGGAGTGTGCTCCTAGCCGTGATTTTGCAAAGAAGTCCAGAACGACGAGTTAAAATTATGAGTTGGGTTCATTGCTTGATGCCCTGGAATTTTGGGTATTTCATTTTTGAAAATTTAATTTGATTGAGTATAGGAATATGAAGTAGAAATAGTCCTTGTACATTGTCGTTTATGCCCATTTTTTTTGTTTCATGTCATGAAGTGTGTTCCAAGTTATAGTTCCACAGATTATGACCTTAGTTTGAAACAGAACATGTGTTACAGCTTTTGATTTCTTTTAAAAAAGGATTAATATACTAAAAGAGCAGGGATAAAATCATCTGGGTCAGCTAGCTATGGAGGTTGTAAGATGAATGCATCTAGTACATAATCAAATAAACCACAAAAGAAAAAAGAAGAGAAAAAGTTATAAATGTTTAAGATGAATGTATCTAGTACATGATCAAATAAACCACATAAGAAAAAAGGAGAGAAAACTACTAAATGTTTATGTCAAGGAACATGAAAAGAAAATTACCACTATGAAATACAATCTTTTAATGAATATGAACCACTTGATCGATTCATGTGATTGAAGGAGTGGGAGGCATTATCTCTATTTATATGACTCAATTTAGTCACGTATGGGTTGGTCAACCCATTTAAAAATCAACTTTAATATAAATAAAGTATTTGCTATTCATTCAAGGTACACCTTACATATACAAGCTACTCATAAACCTATGACATACCATTATTATGGGTAACAAAAAGGAACCTGTTAAGATGGTATTTCCACTGTCAACATCCTTCTAAAATGTAATTTGGATAGCCAAATGAAGGTGATATTATTAAGCTGAAACCTTCAGGAGAAGAGAGGCCATGAAATACCCTAAATGACAACTCAGCTCGAGAAAATCTTGCATTCCAGGGAACAACTTGTTTGTCTTCATAAATTAATTTGAGCACCGGTTCTGCAGGAGTGTTTAATAACAGGATAGTCACAAAAGCATAATTGGCCCGTTGTTTCACAGTAAAGTCAATGATGGTGTATTTGTGTTAAATAGAAAATATATACCATAATGGAGTCAACATGCAAGTCTCTTCTTTATCATAATGGAGTCAACATACAAGTCTCTTCTTTACAAGTCTCAACTAATGCAAAAGGTGCATCATTCTCATCCCCATGAAAAATATGGTTAGCTTGGAATGTCATATCACTCTATTTTACCCTCAAATGAGGAAAAATGAAAAGAACAACCAAAAGATCATGGACTAAAACCACATGCACTGCTGTAATAAATGCTCCCTTATGCCCCACATCAAATACGGAAAATGTTATTCAATGTCGAAAATAAATTTACACATTCACTTTCCATAAACAAATTGCTACATATTCCATTTCTTCATCAAAGAATAACATCCAGCTTCCGTACAAATATGTGAGAAATAATGGTTTGCAATATTAAAGAGGAACTATCAAGAGAGTTTTATTAGGAATGAGATTCTTATCATGATATATTGTTTATAGTGAACATTGTGTAGTATAGTACATCAATGTTTTGAATTTATAATTAATTATCTATTATCAAGGTTTCTTGGATACTAATAAATTGTAAATATTGTAGTCTAATTTATATCTAAATATAAAGTTAAATGTCAAGATATGAACAACCTTGAAATATTGAGTGGAGTGTAATTGTGAATAATAAAAGAGTGATGGAATGTTGAAAGAACTATAAAGTGATAATCAAACAAGGGTGATCCTATAACAAATCTAATTAAATGTGTTGGGAAGGATAGTGAAAATATTGTGATGAAAGAAAAAATGTGTCAAAAGATTTTTAAAATGAAAATCATTTGTATGATTAAAAAAAAGATAGTTTACAAAGGAAAGTGTAAATTAAAAATAAAATAAGTGGATGTGGGGAAGGAACTATAGAGAGAAGATAGTGAAAAAGAAAGAAAGGATAAATAAGGAGTATTAGGTTCTAGGAAATAAGAATTAGGGAATGGTAGGGGAAGTTGGAGAATGAAGGCATAAACGAGGAAAAGAAAAAATGATGGCTACAAAAAGAAAACATATGGCAAGCAAATATTTAGGTTTTAAAGCATAAGAAGAGAGTATTGAGTGACCATTAATAGCAATATCAAAGTGTAAGAAGGGAATTGAGAGTAATGAGATTACGAAAAAGTAGTATTAAGGCATGCATCAAGAAATAGTAATTTGTAGTAAACTGGATGAGGATAAGCACACTAGATGTAAAAGGTGGGATAAAACAAGGAAGGGATTTGAGAAATGACAAGAATTATCAAATGAAAAAAGAATGAAAATGAAACAAAGGTTACTAAATGGGAGAAAAATATGGGCACATGAAAAATTAGAATAGAAGGTAGAAAAACTCAATAAAAAAATAGAAAAAAGACGTGGATGAGAGGTCAAGATAAATCACAATCTAGTGCCACATGAGAGAGAAGGCTGAATCAAATAGGAGGAAGGAGGATATTTTATAAACTGTAGGGTCAACAAAAATAAAAAATAATGAAGCCAAAAAGAGAGGTGAGGGGTGAACATAAATAAGGGGATTAGGAGCTTAGGACTTGGGGTTTCTTCAAATAGTGTATGGGATGCCACAAGTGGCTCACTCTCCAAACCTCATTTCTATTGAAATTGTTGTTTGAATGTGTAAAGGGTAAATTTAATTTATTTTAGATTTAATCTTACATAAATATAGGTTGGAATAAAAATGGTAATTTATTGTAATCTAGAGTACGCAATTGATAAATTAAGTTTAGAAGTACAATAATAAAAAATAAAGAGCATAACATCAAAAAACAAAGATCGCTATCAAAGACGTTAATGCATCGCATAAATATCTACACTAAGTGTTATCGTTTGTACAACTAGAGAACTTGAAAGCTTCCAGAAAAGTGTAAACCTAGTTTAATTGTTCACCTAGTTTGCAAAACTATAGACATGGACATGCTAGCAACTAATGGATAATAACATAATAAAGAAATAAACTAAATAATATGATTCACATGATTTAAATGAAGAGTAAGAATGAATTTACAAAACAAGAAAGGATTTGCAAACATAGATGTGGATGAGTGCTCTCAAAATATTTACAAAAATATTAATTTTTTATTTATTTTGAGACTATTTGAAGTTTTGTAGTTAGATCAAATCCCTACTTTGATATTTTTAACTCAAAAAAATTGTGTGAGCGCCCCTATTCCATGA
The DNA here is from genome assembly GCA_007115665.2 of Sequoiadendron giganteum. NCBI lineage: Eukaryota > Viridiplantae > Streptophyta > Pinopsida > Cupressales > Cupressaceae > Sequoiadendron > Sequoiadendron giganteum. The sequence goes on along the minus strand of CM021102.1, from coordinate 466,894,760 downwards.
TCTACTCTTCACTTCCAATTATCTTTTATATCTTTATGATCAAAGACACCCCTTGTGAAATGAGATGACTTTTCTTCATTTCTTGACCCTCCAAGACTAATCACACCCCTTGGTTAAGCAACCAATAAAGATATCAATGTCTTTTTAATTAGCTTCATAGCTACCCATTAAAGATGAAGCAAATTTATGCTTGAAATTCTTTAATGGAAATAACGTTCTTCCCTACTGGATGACGTAGGGGAGAGGGGCTAGTAGTCGTGCAAGCTAACTTTGTCAACATGTAGCAATTGATTGGAATATCGTAGAACCTTTGTTTTCTTTTTGAAATGTAGACTGGCCTCTTATCTACCTGTAACTAAGGTTTGGAGGTGTGACTCATCATGCAACTCACCACATCAACACATCTCTTGAGAAGTGTCTAAAATTTGATTTTTTAAAGATTCAACCAAAACTTAATCATGGGACCCCCAGTAGTTGAACAAAAAAATGCCATTTGTTGTTTGTAAAATATATTTTTATTTAAAATAAAATTAATATGCAACTAAATGGACCAAATACCTATTGGTAACCATAAATCTTTGATATCCCTAGATTTTATATTCAACACATATGGACCAATAGTTGATCACAAAAAACTATTTGTTGTCATAAAAACAACACATAATTATTTAAATAATTCAAACATGTGCGTGAGCGGGAGAAACTCTGCTTTGCATCGAGCCGTTACTGGGAAGGTTGTGGTGGAAGATGGTGCCCGTGTACCTCCGGCTGGGGGTGTGGTAGGGGGTCCTGCCCCTGTTACGTGTGTTGGGGGTGCTCATGTTTCCTCCTTGGGCATTCCATGTATTACTGCTCCTATTCCCTCCTTTGGTGACCCGTGTGCTGTTGCGGCCCTGCTCGCTGCTTCTCCCATGGATGCAAATGGCTTTGTGTGCGGCGTGATCCCTGTTCTCTCTCCCATGGGGAACTCCTTTGCCTCGGTGCCTTTCCCCGGTCCCTCTCTTGTTGTGGGTTCCTTTGGCCTTGTGCCTACGACTGGGCAGTTTGGCGAGTCTGCGGGCTCTGTTCCTGCACTTGGGGTGGTTCCTCTGACTGCTGCTACTACTGGGAAGGTGAGATCTTTTTCTGATGCTGCTAGGGGGGTTGCTCGGCCTCCTTCTCTATTTCGTAGGTCTCTCCCCTGCGCTCGGGATTCCCCTATGGTGGTTTGTGGTCCAGAGATCGTTGAAAACGAGGAATTTTATTTGAAGATAGGAGTGGTTTGCAGGTTCAATGGCCTTTGGCCCACCCTCCCAGATCTTCATGATTGGGTGTCGGTTTCTTGGAAGCCTTTGGTGGTTGGGGAAATCGAGCTCTACCCTTGTGCTAGGGGCTTCTTCATTGCTACCTTTGCCTCCCTCCTTGAACGAAGTTGTGTTTTGGACAGGGGTTGGATGTGGGGTATCCATTCTTTGTCCATCTGGCCCTGGTCTCGTTCTTTCAACCCCCTTACAGAGCCGTTGAACACCAGACCGGTGTGGGTCCATCTGCCAAACCTTCCTCTCCAGTTTTGGGAGAAATCTTGCTTTGAGGCCATTGGTAACTCCATTGGTCGATTCCTAATTGTGGACTCCACAACTCGGGAGTTTGGACACACTACGGTCGCTCGGTTGCTGGTTGACTTGGGCATCTCCAAACCTCTTCATGGGGATGTTGTTTTGCTAGTGGAGGACATACCTTGGAAACAACTCCCGGACTATGAGGGTCTCCCCTTTCGTTGTAGGAGATGCTTTTCTATGGGTCATTTGGCCACTACTTGTCCTCAGGACCGCCGCAAGGGTGCTGCCACTTGGTGGAAGGGTGCCCTCTTGGACCACCTCACAGTGGGCCCCTCTGATTCTGCTTCTGTGGAGGACGATGAACATGTTTCTGCTCCTCTCCCGGACATCCCTACTGTGGAACCACCCTTGGTCCGCTCTACTGACACTAGCTTGTCTGTGCCTGACTGTTCACCTGATTCTGCTGTCGTTGCATTGTCTATTTCAGACTGCCCTCCTTTGGGTGACTCATTTGTTGTTACTCTGCTTCCGTCTCCTTTGTTGCTTGGTGGCTCCTCTCCGGTGGTGGTTGGGCTGATACCGCTTCTCTCTCCTTCTCTGTTGCCTGTCTCCGAGCCTCCCTGGTCGGTGGTTTTGCGAAAAAAGAAAGGTCCCCCCATTTCCGTTGCTGATTCTCGGCCTTGGATGCGTGGTGCTAGCCTTGACCCTTTTGGTTCGGGGTTTGCTTAGTTCCTGTGGGTTTCTACAACTATTTGTCAGCTGTTCCTGGTTTTTTCTCCACATCTGTTTTTGTTTGTCCCTATAGTTCAATGATTGTTCTGAACTATGTTGCCCTTTGGCTCTTTGGGCTCTTTGTGAAGGGTACAACACCCTGAAAATGTTGCTTAACTTTTCAAAAACACATAATTATTTAAAATACAACTTATATCAAACAAAAATGGACCAATAGTCGAACACTATTTTTTTTTGAAAATCCTTCACATTTAATGGGAAAATACATGGTATTTATTGTGCTCGTCTTTTATATTTGTTATAGGACAAACTATTAATATAAAATACTTCAATGCTTGTACATTGCTACCACAGTACACATACGAACAATATTTTTTTCAATATGATAACAATACTTGTTTAAATGAGTGTCTTATTTTGTTAAATGAGCATTTTATTTTTTAAATGTCACACTTATAATAGATAGTTATGATATTTGATGAGACAAAAATAATTATTTCACTTTTTCATGTGAATGTATTTATGTTTTTTTATATAACATTTAGAGGTTCTCATGTGTTCAAGTATGGGTCCACTTTTGATCAACATTTGGTTATTTTTTCATTTACATTTGGACTATTTATTTATAAGATATAGTATAAATATGTGGTTTTACAATATATAGTATAAATATGTTTTACAATATATTATAATCACAATTGACTACATGACTATTGGACCCTGCACGACTACTGGCCCCTCTCCCCTACATAACTCTTTCAAGTAACAAATAAAGAAACTAAAAGATTTGATCTGCTTGCTTTTGCATGGTAGACATGGCAACACATGCTCGTTTCCATAGTTGTTGATGGAATTTTCCATTGTGGACGACTCCATAGATTTTATAGTTCCCACAATAGCATAACAATGGAAATGGGAAATAAAATCATTCCAAATTATATACACTAACAGGGAGAGGAATGGCAAAGACAAATGCAAAAACAAAAATAGGAAAGGTCATGGAAAAGGTTTGACTTCAAGGGGTTGTGGGCCCAACCACCTAATTAGTAAATGCTTAGAGTGTGTTGATTAGGTCTGGTTGTAAAACACTACTTGAGCTTCTAGAAGACTTTTAGATTCCATCGATTTTATGTGTATGATGTGCACCAAGCCCTTGTTTTATTCCCTTGCTAAAGATATGTGTCACCATCTGCCTTTTCACCGTCCGTTTTGACCCACCATTGAAAGCCCTCATAATATTAATGGCTTATCTATATTTGTTGCACTTTTTTATTTTATATACACATGGTTTTCAATTCCATTAGGTGACCACCTCATGATGTAATAACCAACATATATCTTAAAGATAATCTATTTAAAATACACCGAGAGGTATCATTTTTGTGGCATATATTTTTTAGTTATTAATACTAATTTTATTTAAAATTTGAAAAAAAACATACGTCTCAAACATGATATCTCTTGACATTTTTTTATATAGATTATCTTTAAGATATATATGCTAGCAACAACTGCAGTTTATTAATATAAAACATTAATTGAAGTTTGTAAACCTAACTATAACACAATGTTAAACCTAACCTTATATGTAATTGAAATCTAAGCATAATTGTAACCTTGTATTAATATTATTATATTAATCACTATATTATATTATTTAATTATTTTAAATGATATTATATTAATATTATTATATTAAATTAACTATAATTGTAAATTAATTGATAACTGTAATTGGACCTACATTTATTGCAAACCCTAAACATAACCCCAATTCACCTTTAACCTTAATTGTACGGTCAACATATTCCTAATTGAATTCTAATTAAATCATAAAAATTTAATAATCGCAATGTTTAATCATAATCCTAATGATAATCATAAGCTTTATTGAAGAATAAAAACCCTAATTGTAACCTAATGTTAAGCCTAACCATGTATCTCTAATTGAAGTGTAAGCATAGTCATAACGATAAACCCAATATTTATCCTAAAATTGTAAGCATAGCCATAACCCTAATTGTAGTTAAACATCAACCATAATTGAATTGTAATTGAACCCTAATTAAACCTTAACCTAAACCCTAGTGTTAGTGTTTGCATTAGAAATAATAATGTTAGGCTTAAGGTTAAGGGTAGGGTTAACACTTCGAAAAGATTAGGGTTAGCCTAGAGGTGGGATTCAATAAGGGTTCAATGAGGGTTACTATTAGGGTTGGGTTAAGAGGGGTTAGATTTGGGTTAGTGTTAAGAGTTAAGATTGGGGATCCAAAAGGGTTAGGTTCAAGATTAGGATTACAGTTAGAATTACAATTGAATTAAGGGTAGGATTTAATAAGCTTTTAATTAGGGTTACGATCATGTTCAATTATGTTTATGATTTATTTAGGGTTCATAGTTAACGTTAGAGTTTGTTGGCCATGTTTTTGACCTTTTCTAACTGAATTAAGGGTAGGATTTAATAAGCGTTTAATTAGGGTTACGATCATGTTCAATTATTTTTATGATTTATTTAGGGTTCATAGTTAACGTTAGAGTTTGTTGGCCATGTTTTTTGACCTGACCAATTTAAAACTTCCTGTGCACCCTCCCATACACTCTAACCTGCCAAATCACAAAAAAATATTAATTCTAAAACTTTGTAATAGCTAGTATCAATTCCATTTGTAGAATCATTCTTAACTATATTCATCTTATGTGAGCCGTTTTCACGCCATAATGTCTTATCGTTTGATGGATATTAAATTTTTAAGTTTCTAATCGATGAGTTGCAAATAATGTCAAATTATGGATTTCGACGAGCGTCTAGAGTAGAAATGATTTATGGGTTTTGTTCTATAGGATCTATAAATCATTTTGTCCAAATTTCATAGAAATTGGAGCTTTCAATTGGAAGATATGGATTTTTCATCTTCAAGCTAAAAGGGATATTTAGTCTCAAAGCCTAAAACCTCATGAAGTTAAAAATTGTTGTTGGAGTTTGACAAAATTGTCATAATCACCTAAAATCTCGACACCAATTCTTAAGCCAAAATAAAGATAGAAAATTTGGACATCGGAGACTTTGGAAGATTCTTAAACCATCATCGACATCCACAATATTGTTAGAAACCATTATTAAAGACCGATACATCATCTTGAAACACGTAAAGGCAAAAATAAGACTAAGAGAAAAAAAAATATAGGCACTTACATTGGTTTTGATAACCATTCAATGTCCTGAAATATCATTCATTTTATGGAAGAAAAGACAAAAA